>JAOSBP010000009.1:7619976-7669200 GCA_027563825.1 Erythroxylum mucronatum
GGCTTCTCCCGCCTGCCCGCTAGTGGCATGGAGCTCCCTCAAGGACTCCCTCAAGAATTCACGACTACACAGGACCAGTTCATTGGAAATGTGTAGTGCGCCATGTTTTGGACTTACCCAAACCATTTGATGTGTTTATGTTTTCATGATAATTTGATAGGAGTAATGCATCCATGATTCTGCATATACATAAATTTCTGCATTGAAAATGTATTAAAAATGTTTTTGCTTGTTGCAACCTGTAAAATTGTTACCCACTTTCCTCCCCACAAGCAGGTGAAGAGCAAGAGATTGAGTAGTCAAGGGCCAAGGGCATCACTCCACTTTTGAAATGTTGTTGTATTTCAAGCTATTCTTGAAACCAAGGCTTTAGTTGCATTTTGAGTAGTTCATTGTTCAAGTATCTTTTGTATCTGAGATTTTTTGAAATATTGATGTTTTGGGGCTTGAAATGCCCACTAAAGCTTTGTAAAAACTACGATCTTTTGATGCCATTGATATATGATTTTATTTTTCTTCCATGATTCGCAAGGTTTCATAAGGGAAAAATTCATGTATTGACTTCATGGAAATTTCTAGGTTGATCTTGGCTGAATCAGGCAAAATTATCTTCTAGAAAGTTGTAGATCTTTCTCTTATCTTTCCAACGGTATATAGTATAAATTTTTTTGGACATTTGAGCTTAAAGTTATGCCCTTTTTATTGTTCCATCTTAGTATTGCTTCAGTCTCAAAATGATATCTTTAGGGAAAGTTATGGCAATTTTTCCAACCTTGTATTGTCTGATGACGTCACTTCCGTCTCAAAATGACATCCTACTTTCTGTTCTATTTTTGACCTCTCAGATGAAACATTTGGTCTTCTAAGTGTTCATAAAATTGTAGCTCTTTAAGTCTTCTTTCCAACCATATAAAGAACACCTTAAGCCGATATCTGTAGGGAAAGTTATGAAAATTTTCCCAATCTTATATCGTTTGATGACGTTACTTCCATTTCAAAATGACGTCATATCTTATGTTCCATTTTTCTACCCTGTAGATGATATAATTGGTCTTTGGAGTCTTCATGAGAGTTGTAGATTGTGAAGTCATCTTTCAAGCCAGCCTAAAACGAAGTCAATCCAAAATCTGTAGCAAATGTTATGGCATTTGTGGCAAAATAGGTACAAATTGCTTGATGGTATAAACATGTTTGATTTCTTTCGGGTATAACTTCCTCATCCAACCCCCAAATGAAGTGATTCTTGAAGCAACGGATTCCTAATTTTGCACTGTCTCTCCAAGAAAATTTGTATCTTTGGAGTTATTTTGAGAAAGTTGCATTAGACTAAGAGAGGGGTCGGTTGGGAGAGCATGCTTGGGGTATGATCACGTTTTAGCTCATTAAGTTTATCTTGAGGGGTAAAACTCCGATTGAGATGTTTCTTATTTCAAAACAAATTAAAGGCCTAGAGCTACAATTTCTTCGATGAGGTCAAGTTGAGATTTTGGTGTTTAATTGGTGTGGGCACACCACCTTTGAGAAATGTTGGTTTTGACCCTATAGGGTAATAAGCTCAAAGTTTAGGACTCCTGATGTTGGGCTTCGGAAATAGGGTCCAACAAAAAGTGAATCAGATTGCAATCCTAATAGCTGACTCAATTAGATACAAGAGACATAAATCAATTCACAACGTCTCTTTTCTTTTCTCTTCTTTTTTTGTGTTTTTTGTTTTTCTTTGTTTTTTTAAACATGGTTTTCTTCTTCTTCTTTTTTTGAGAATGAAATTGATTCAAAATGAAAAAGAATGATTTGAGCTTTAAAAGACAGCAACAAAAGGATTGCAATGAATCTGAAACTGAACTTAGGTAAAAGAATGAACTGAAATTGTAAATCACAAGGACTCCAACAAAGGACAAAGGAAACAAACACCAAACAATGATAATGAAAGGATAGAAACCTAATTTTTACAAATCTAAGGCTCTGATACCAAATAATACGAACCCACTAGGCAACTTACCCTAGGAACTCTTGATCCATTTGTTATCCGTGCCCAAAATCCTAGAAAACAAGTTGAATGACGAGATTAGAACCTTAAGGAAGTTAAGTACTTAAAAACCTGATCTTAAGATGCCACAAAGGTTGATCACTCCCTTGATAAGTCAGATTTGTATTCCACCAAGAACACAAAAGAACAAGCAAAGTTTGCTGGAAAATAACTCAATTTTATTGAGAGTAATGATGATCTCGTAATACATCAGATGGTCATTTAAATAGGCATCATAATATCCTAATCCTATAAGGAAATGATTTTCTTACCTACTCGTAGTTCATACCTAAGTAGGAAAGACTTAAATAAGAAATGAAATTTTAATTTGAGGATGCAAATTAGTCTTGAATGTGGATATCTCCTAAATTAAGGAGACAAATTGATTTATCAAGATTGAACGAAATTATTAACAAATAAGTGTTAATAAGGCCTTATTCACTCAAAAAATGTAAATTTGGGCTTAATTATAATTATACATATTGGGCTTCCTTCATACCCATACATGATGATCAACCTTGTATCTTGGATTCCAAGCTTGGTTCACCATGTACTAAGTCTTGTCCAACATCTTGTACATGAAGATAAGTAATTAATCTTGGTAATGTCTTAGCAGCTTCAATAACAGCCTCCTTTTCTTGCATCTCCATGATCAATCCTTGCAAAGCTTTTTTCATTCGTTTTGTTCTTGCTCTAGTCATTGGACCTCCAATTCTTTGGAATGGGTCTCAAGAAAATTTGCTAACATCATCTGAAGCCATTCGGTCAGTATTTTGATCCCTATCACATTGAATTAAAGAAAAATTAAACCAATCTTTGGTGAAAGAATGATGACCGTGTTGAATTACTAAATCTTATACATGTGATGTGATAACAATTCATAAAAGGATGATAATTGTTTTTCATTAGATTACTAATGACTTTATATGATATAGTCATATTTATTAAATTAAATATTTATTTAAAAATTTTAAAAAGTTCAAATTGTTTAACAATAGAAATTAAGCATTACAAATGCTAAAAAATTTTGACGAGGTCGATATGATGAGATTTAAAAATGTTCAGTTATTTATAAGAAATGAGATTCTCTAGTAAACACCTTCACAACCTAAATCCATATGAGTATGAATTTGTGTAAGGAGGAATATACAGTATGAGATATTTTACAATGCAATATTTATTTCTTCTATAGTTATGCCTAATATCATAACTTATCTTTAATAGTTTCAATTAAATCAATTAGCAAGATTTTATATTAGATATGGAATGCTAAGACTTTAAAAGAGTCAAAGTTAATGATTTAGGGAAGTGATGCTTGGTTACATATTATCCAATAAGTTTATAAATAAAATCAATAATAAAAAGTTATGAGATATTCAAAAGGTTGGATATAATCTTACAAACCTCTTAAACAAATTGTTTGTTTCATTGAATACTTATAGGAGAATAGTTCTTAAGATAAGTAGTAGGAGTAAGATAAAATTTGAAAAGTTCAAATCTCATGATAATACTTCTAATTAGAACTAGTGCCTTTGTTGATACATTTGATGTATAGTTAAAAGGATATGAGACATTGAAATTTTCACTTTTATGATGAATTCAAATAGTTTATTTTGGATATGATTGTGATTTTATCATGTCTGTAAGAAGGTTAATGGGAGTATAGTTGTCATCTTTAGCGAGAGTATACGGATACATATTGCTAATAGAGAAAAACAATTCTAATTTTCAATTGTTGAAAATATAATTCAAGAACAACTCTTATTGGATATGAAAAAGTAACAACTTAATTCTAAGAATTAAATATATAGAGATAGCTTGGAAGTTGTTTACCTATTCTCAGTCAAAGTACATAGATAATGTACTAAAGATATTTAGCATTTGAGATATCTAATACTTATGAAGTACTAAAGATATCCATTATTCTATGTATGAGTTGATATTTGAGTTCAAGGTTATATGGATATTAACTTTAGAAGTAAATCCTAATTAAGGTCTATTTTACTTAGAACAATATCATTTTAAAATTGGAAAAGTTCTAATGTAGCAATGGTTGCTAATTAAGTCATAATACATTTTTCATTTAATGATAAGGATTATTTTGATCAATAAATTCCTTATTGAACTTTATATAGTTCCTTGTAATGTTCAAGACAGTAATGTATTGTAGAACATTAGAGTCTTTGGGCATAAAAAAAAGAGCTAAAGTTTCATCCAAGATCCAACTATATATTTAGGCGGTTTCTCTTAATTATGATGATCATTAAGATGAATGTTATAGAATTAAAGCAAGTGCTAATAGAAAATCTTGTAAAATTCTTTTATTAAGACACTGTCCCAGTAGTAGTATGATTGTCATTTAGTGATATGGTATAAGATACTTAAATGATTGTCTTAATATAAGTAGGAGACTGTTAATTTATGTCCTACAGCCAATCGATTGGCTATAGTTTAGTGATAAAATAATTGAAAGTCATTCTTTATCTTATACATATTCAGATGTATATAATAAAATCCATGAGATAAATATACATTAAAATGAAATTATGATGAGATCATAATTACGAGATTCATATTGCATTAATATATCCCTAAATTATTCCTAGTCATTTTCTATTGATATCGAAAAAGCATAAAATGACTAGCACAATTTTTTTTCCTTATGAAGGAATTAGACAAATCTATGGGCTAAAGTATGGAGATACTTAAATAAATGTGTGAGTCCTTATTAAAGAACAATTTCATTGAACTGACCCTATATCAAAATCCATTTAGTGCATTACTTGTATATCTTTTGGAAATTCTCATTGTGATGATTGTATAAGTGATCATTTGACTTAAGATCTCCAAAGTTATCTTGTATAGGGATTGTTATATTTTGATACTACTTATGACCTATTCTAGTTAAGGGTAGCTCAGTTGATAGTCATTGGATATAGCATAAACTATATAGAGATAGTTGAGTGATCCATATAGGATTTATCACCTTAAGGTAATTAGGAATAATGTTTCATTGTTCTCGATTAGAATTGATTCAGAAAATTTTGGCCAAGGTGAATGACACTTTGTAAAGTAGTTTATAAATATCATTAATTAAATAAATTACTAATGGTGGAGAACTAAGATGATTAGACTTAAAATAGGGTAGACATTAATTTCATACTTTATGTTCAATCGAAAGATAATATGATGAAATGATTGAATTATACGAAAAAATCATGCACAAAAGGTTAGTCAAAATCACTTTAACATTCCTAAATATTTGATGGTCATGATGTGTTGCTAGATGCTAATCTTAATCTATAAATATAAATTGTTTAATTAGAGAATTAAAGATAAATTAAATGAGTTTAAGTTTTCTAATCCTAAATATGATTGTAAAGTTTAAGAAACTTTATAATTAAATATGAGATATTTAATAAATAAGAATCAATATGAGATATTAGATCTTAATTGGTCATAACTAGTATTTATTATTATTTATGTATTAATCATTTTATAGAATTTTAAAAAACGTAATTATTTAGCAGCACATAAGATCGAATCCCGGCTCGATTTCTTTACATTGAGAACGTGAACCTTAAGCTTTACCTTATTAAAGAGTTTTTAAGCAAAAAGAAAATAGAACATCAATGTATATAGATGTACAAGTCACAATGCAACAAGTTAGAAAGCAAATTTCATAGAGTAGAAGCCTGATAACCCTTTTAGATTACTTTCAACTTCACCAAAACAAATTTTAATGATATCTGAATGTTTCTTTCTTGTAATGGATCGAGTGTCCAAATCAATTTTCTTTCAGCAACTTTTATTGATTTTTGCTACAATTGATATTCAAGATAAGACATAATTTGACATGAAAATATAAAATGAATAACTCCTAAAATAAAGAAATGGAGGGAAACTTATCTTTTATTACTAATGCTTCACTCTCCTAAGAAGTATTCCTCTTACAAAGAATGCTAGTTATTTATAGAAGACGTGACTTGTGCCTCCTTCTGAATGCCTCGTTAGTTAAGCTTTCGTAAGTTAGAACTTCAGTCAAAATGGAATTAGAAATTTTAGTGGATTTACGTTTTCTAGATATCATATAAGTCATTAAATCAATTGCATGATCAATTTCAATATGTTGCTTTATCTCTAAACTAAGATCTTTTCACTTGAATCATCATTTTTTTTTAATTTGTTCTTATCATTGTTGTTGTCTTTAGGATAGTAAAAATTGCCACATACATGTCATGAATTTTCTATTACAAGTATATGTTATCATAACAAGTAATATAATAATGAAAAGAGTGTCTCATCGACAATTGTGATTATTAATTACTAAAATTAATTTAAGTCTTAATTTATTTGAATAAAAAAGATTGTAATTGTTTAAAAATATCATTTAAAATAATAAAAAGCAAAAAAAATAGAGAGTCAATATTAAATAATTCTAAGACTTTTGATTTAAATGAGATTGATCACCTATTTTAATCAATTAATTCATGTTTCCTATGTTATCAATAAAATTTTCTAATGTGAATACTATTCATTTCAATCATCAATAACGTATTTCAACAAGTTAACGACATCTTTGTGATAGCTATGAACCTATGAAATTTATTAAGCATAAGAAATTCATATAATTTCATAAATATCTTTATCTTATGTCAATCATATGAAAGTTCAATTAACATCTAATTCAATCATTATTTCTTAATTTTAAATTGCATAAATTCTACTTATGAAATACTCTAAACTTAATATTTTGCTAGTCTATGTGGGCAAAAGACAAAATAAAGTAAGCAAATCAAATGATAAATAAATAGGACATAAAATATACATACAAAGTTTTGAACAAATTAATCAACATCCTAAAAGACTTTACAAAATCAATAGTTAAGTTGAATGGAGTAACTAGAGGTATATAATTATCATCATAACTTGGTTTGAAAGGCTTTAATGATATAAAAAAGATGTAAATCACGTTCTAAATGTTACTCCCTCCGATTCATAATAAGTGTCACAATCAAACAAGTTCTAAATGTGATTGGATATACACACTGGCTTAAATGTGAAATTAAAGAAAAGAATAGAAATGATTCGATCCATAATTAATTGTACAGTATTTCTAACATCAGAAAAGTTGTTTGAATTATTATAGATGTGGCGTACAAGAATACAAAAGTATCAGAAGAAGGGTACTTCATCTTGGATGTTAAAGCATCCATAACCGACTTTTCAAGCAACATTTTGATGTTGTTGACGAGCCCACTTGTTGTAATTCTGGATTAGTTGTCGCTGGAAAACTGGTATAGCTCTATCCACTAGAGTTTGCATTAATCTGCACGTCACAAGCCTAGCTTCCATTAATCGAATTAATTGGGACAAATTAATATTTAGAATATCCATGTCTACGGCGAACAGAAATGATAACAAAACCTTTTTCACTTATCCTATCTCTAGACGAGACGAGGATAGTGATAAAAAAAATATCTTAACGTGTCAAACTATAAGTTCATTTCCTACAGGCTGGCTGACTGATAATTTACCGAATACGTAGACTTGTGATCGGAATTTTGTTTTAGGGACTCACAAATTTCCAGGAACCTCCACAGTAGATATTGGAAGCAGAACAAACGGCATTGTGTCCACCTGCCCAAAATGGACGCCATCTTATCAGTTCAGAAAATTGTAGATCAACGATGTCAAAATCACTTAAAAAATACCGAAAAGTTTCTGCAATTTCATTTGTTTTATTTGTATGACGACAAAGTTTCTCGGATGACCAAAAACTAACATTGTAGAGGTCAAAACCTCAATACTTTGCCAAGAGAATGAAGTAATTGAGGTCATTCTGGAGCAGGATCTTAGCAGGCTATATCAGAAACATTCTGATCCTCCACCATTTTCATGTAAGGTGACTGATTTTAACAGCTGTTTTTGTTGCTTTTTATAACTGAGAAACCTACTATTGCTTGAAAAACAGCCAATCAAGAACTAAAAACTTGCAAACTTTTTCAATAGCAACCCGTAGACTCCTTAGCGATTTTTATTATCAATAACTGAAATATCAGTCACCTCAAGTGTAAGACTCAACATTAAATCAATCTCCACGAATTGTTCTATATCATTTGTGTTCCATGTGAAGTGATTCTTCAAGGAAGCTGCAGCGTGAAAGCCAAGTTCAAAAGGAATCAGATACATCAATATTACTGGCTGCAATAATACACAAAAATCTTGTATGTTCTGCATAAGACTTCCTAATCATAAGAGAAACTTATTGAATTCACTCTTTTATCACATCCTTTTGACCATCACAAGTTAACAGTTTTACTTTTATCAGGAACATATTGCAATTGTTTATATTTTCAATTTTGTATAATATCATGATTATTCTTTTCAACGCGTTAAAGCAACTCATTACAGTGTTACCATTACCATCTTGGTAAGTAGCAGGATTTGCTAAGTACCTAAAATATCATCATCTTTGCGATCTGCAGGCTCTAAATATCGAAACTGCAAATGATATCAGAAAACCAGCATGTTAACAATTAGGCCTTTACTAGTGTTGATAACTCAAGAAGCTATGCATTCAAAGTTATCATAATATACAAAGATGTCATATATTAAGTATGGACAGATCACTCGATCGAGTTTTATTGAGATAGGAGAGCATATGCTCCTTCAGTTCACTGGTTATACGTGGACTTTTATATAATAAATTTATATTTCAAGAGGATGCCTCTCAAAGTCTTTCTAGGACTTGGAGCTTCCATTTCTATTACTGGCCTTTAGATATCTGACGATATGTGAATGTCAACAAAGTGGAATAAGCTAAACCAAGAGCGGGGCATAATCAACTTGTATTAACTCTAGTAATAGTCAATAGAAAAACCTGGCAAGAAAGCATTTCGATAATACAATCTTCACTGGTCGGGGTCACACGTAACTCCACCACTGGAACCATTTCAAAGTTAAGAAGTTGAATTTTTTGCAAAATGCATCTGTATGTGTTGGCATCAAGTGATTGGAAACTTTGATAGCTGTCTGTGTTTAACATAGATTGAATTCCATAGGGATGCCGCAGGAATTCACTGAGACGATAGGCATCGTCAGAGGGCGGCAGCTTAACTCTTTCCTTTTTTCTAGCAAATAAATGTGCTTGCTTTGAGTTGTTAACGGACATGTTCACTTTACTTGTCTTGAAAGTTCCGATTTCTTTCCTGAAGGAGGAAGTGTTTTGTGATACAGCAGATACCTTTAGCAGAGATTTTTTCGACAACATAGCATTTTATGTTTAATGAATCAGAATGGAACTGCATAACCCAAGAAGAAAACCTGATGGGGCTGAGATGTGGCAAAGGAATGGATGGAGATGCGGTGAAACCTTCTTTCATTCTCACTGCTCTCCATTCCTGAATAGGGAATGCGATCATCATCGTAGACACAGCGCCTTTCACACCTGGACTAAAACTACGCATATAACCAACAGACCAAGCTACAGCTTTGATGGTTTTGTTAGTTCTGGAGGAGTAGAGTTGAGAATATAATATGTGTGTGTGTCTGTGAGAGCGAGAGGGTGAAGAGTGATGGAGTAACAGATGGAGTAACAGATCACCTGTTCCAAAATTGCTGTGTCAGTGCTGTTCCATTACATCTAGTCCATACATTTACATGGGACTCATAAAAATTTATGGACTAAATATAATGAAACAGCATTGAAACAGCAATTATGGAACAGGTGATTTCATACCTTATGGGTAACTGATCACCTGTTCCATAATTACTGTGTCAGTACTGTTCCATTGCATCTGGTCCATACATTTACATGGGACTCACAAAAATTTATGGACTAAATATAATGAAACAGCATTGAAACAACAATTATGGAACAGGTGATTTCATTCCTTATGGGTAACAGATCACCTGTTCCATAATTGCTGTGTCAGTGCTGTTTCATTGCATCTGGTCCATACATTTACATGGGACTCACAAAAATTTATGGACTAAATATAATGAAACAGTAATTATGAAACTGGTGATTTCATTCCCTGTTTATGTATGTCTTGCGTGATTCTTGCATAAATGGACAGCCTTACTTTACGCTATAAAGTTTGGATGTCAGTACACGTCCAAGTATCGTTGCTTCAGTGACAAGTATCCGAGCCTTACTTTACGCTATAAAGTTTGGATGTCAGTGCACGTCCCGGTATCATTGCTTCAGTGACAAGTGCGTTTTTGCGTTATAAGGAGATTTTTCCAATTTTCTGTACAATAACTTCTTCTTAACCAATGCCTACTTTCCAATAACATCATCTCCTTGACGACAAGTGCATCTTCCTCAACACTTCCGTTGCCTACTCTCATTAGGTTTTGGTACATTTGGACAATTCTCCATCCAACGGCTTTAAATTCTGAAAGGGTCATCATCGGAATTTTATTTTATCCTAAATATTTTAAATTATTTAAAAATGATTTTAATATTTTGCAAACATTTAAGTTAAACTTTAATTTGGCATCTCTATCATTTTTCGGCTAAAAAAATATTACTTGATTTTATTAAATATATACACTACAAATGGAATTTACAAAGTTCAAAAAGAAAGCCCATAACCATTGGTTCACCCAAGTCTTTTTTCATCTTAATTTTCAACAACTTTCTCCTTTTCTTCGTCACTACAACAACTACCTCCTCGATCTTCAAGCACAACAAGAATTTTAGTAAAACAAGACATGTATTCATTCAAAGTTTGCACAAACAGTAACCCCTTTTCTTATGAGACGAGTTAATTACTCCTTGTTTCTCAATGATCTTTTTTGTGACTTTTCACTTTTTCACATGGTCTCCTAATATTGTATTTTTGTTATTCCCGTTACCTTATGTGAATCAAGCGTCCCCTTAAAGTAAAACATGTTTAGAAATGGAAGAATAGAGAATGAAAAATGAAAAGAAGTTTTCTTATATTTCATCTTGGCTATTACAAAATGGATTATAATATTTATATAGGTGTCTATTCTCTACTTACGAAAATACCAAAATACAAATATAAATTATTCAGTTAATACTAGAAGACTTTTGTAGTTACAAGAGTATTCTTAAATTTATTATATTCACACTATTTTCAAACTAAACTATCATATGACTCGCATTTTAAAATTTTAAAATATTATTTTCAACATTCATTATGCCAAGTCTTACTCTGAATCTTAGAAATTTCAAACTTTAATGCATTTGAGAGACTATTCATAACTTGATCTTGAGTTTTCATATACTTGAACTCTACTTCTTTATTTGTAATACATTCTTTAACGAAATGATACCTCGCATTTATATGCTTTCTTTGATCATAAAATCCTAGATTTTTGGCAATTATTTGTCCGGACTTGTTACTAATGCAAATCTTTGTAACTTTTTCTTATGGCAAGCGAAGTTCCTTCAATAATCTTATGAGCCAAATAACATGACAAGAATGTAAAGTTGTCGTCACATATTCAGATTCATTAGTTGAAAGTGTAACAGTAGGTTACTTTTTTTAATTCCCTAAAATAGCTCATTTACCTATAAAAAAAGCAAAACTAGTTATGCTTTTTATGTCATGAATATCTCCCGCAAAATTGCTACGACAAAATCTTTACTATAAGATAAACAAAATAGTCTAAATTCAAATGTACCTTTTAGATAGTGAAGACTCCTCTTAGCAACTTTTATATGGGTGGCAGTGAGAGCTTCCATAAACTACCTTATTACTCTAACTAAATAAAGAATATTGAGCTTTAAACATATTAAATATATTAAACTTCCCAAAAGAAATATGAATGTTTACGAAATGAAAATAAAATATTTTTAACTTCTTTAAGACCTCCTTTGTATAATCTTATTGAGAAATGAAATATTCCATCCTCTATTTGTCTCAACTCTAGGATTAAATAATATAACATAACTCCTATATTGTTCATTTCAAATTAAAATAATATAACCTTCTTAAATTCTTCAAATAAGCTATCATCCACATAAATACAAACAAGCAAAATGTCTCTATTATTAGAATATAGATATAAAGAGCATATTCATTAAAGTAATAAACAAACTCATTCTCATAAACAATGTTTGCTGATGTGGTTATTCCATGCCTGTAGTGTTTACCTTAATCTATACAAAAAAAAATTCAATCTCAAAACTTTGCCAATATCTTCTTTGACCATATAAGCCAATGATTATCTAGTAAAGACTTCTCTAAGATAGCCATTAAGGAAGGTTGACTTTACATCTTGATAAATTTTTATTTCATCAGAGTTGCTAAAGAAATGAGTAAATGAATAGTCTCCATTTAAGCAACAAGTGCAAAAACATCATCATAATCAACTTTATGCTTCTCCTGTATCATTTAACAACCAACATTGCTTTGTATTTTTCTACCTCTATTAGCAATCTTCTTTTCCTTCTGTTCATTTGGCTTCGATGGTTTCATGACTCTAAGGAAAATAATATTTTTCTTTTCAATTTCCTTGATTCCTCATCCACAGTTGATCTTTATGTTTTATCTTACACGGCTTCTTAAAAATGTAACGACTCACTATCTACAAGAAGAAAATACAATTCATCATTATCAAAAATAACTTCATTATATCTTATATAAATGTCTCCTATATCTTTCATTTTCCTTGGTCTTTCACTTGGACTTTCTTTATGAGGTAAAAGAAGTAGTGAAGGAATTTTTCCTCCATATTTTAGAAAAGAACAAGAAAAGACCATGGTACCTATACAAGAAACAACTCCACCTCCTTCATTTTTCTCTTCTTGAGCCTCCCATTTCTATATAACTTTCTCATTAAATTTAACACCTTGACTTATCACCACTTTACCATGTTTGGATTATATAAATTGTAGCCTATACAATGTAAATCATATCGAATAAAGAAATGTTTTTGATCATCAAGCTTGGATCCCGGTCCCCAAGTCTACTTCCTTAAAGCTTGTTGCAGTTTTCTCACTCCAATCGCCCTAATGAAAGGTAATCTCTTTCCCTTCTTATTAGATTCCTTCTTGGTGCAGCACTTGAGGATACATAATGCTTATAAAAATTTGCAAATGATAGACACAACTTTACTGCACTTTAAGATTTTTGAGAGCTTTGATCTTTTACATTTGATGTTAGAGAGTGGTTGGACAAATACTCTACACAAGAAATACTTCAACAAGCATATTTTTAGCCTTCAACATGAATCTTGTCATATTAAGGATGATTTTATTCTTTCTCTTGGATTTTTTATTTTTTGTGATAATTTAGGAACTACTAAAGGACAATAAATGCAATGAGTTGCACAAAAATTATTGAATTCTTTGAAAGTAAATTCATCTCCTTGATTAAATCTCAAAACTTTGATTTTATAGTTATTGTCCTTCATACAAGCATCTTCAAATTGTTAAAATCAATAAAAGATTTTGATTTTTTCTTAAAAAATAAACTCAACTATTCTTACTAAAATCATCTATAAAAATTAAGAGATATTCTTTCTTACCAAATGAAGGCGGATTGATTATTCCATACACATCAGCTTGCACAAGTTGAAGAGCACTAATTGCTTTTGATATTGTTTCTTTAGGAAAAATCTTCTTAACATGTTTCGTACAAAAACAAAATTCACATAAATGATTAGGATATATAGTTAATTAAGAGCATCCTTTTTACTAATTTCTTTTATCTGATAACCTTGAGAGCTCTAGAATTTAAGTGGTCAAGCCTCGTATGCCAAACCATGCTTCATCTTACAAATCAACTTCTAAAAATTTTTACTTTAATTGTTTTGATGTTTAACTTGAACATCCTATTCTTTCACGTAGCCAACTTAGCAATTAAAATAAGGTTTTGATCTCAAAGACAAAGAATTTTATTTTTCATCAGAATTTCATATCCCTTTTCAAGGAATTGACCTGAACTTAAAGTATTACTTTTAAATTTAGTAACATAATAAACATCAATGATCATTTGTGACTACCATCTTTGAAAAGTTATTATAATTATATCTTTTCCTTCAATTTGTAATTTTGACAAGTCTCTAAAGTAAACATCGTCTCTTATCTTCTCATCAAGCTCTACATATTTGCCTTTGTGTTAATAAATATAATTGCTTACGTCATTATTAAAATACCACATAGTATCAATATCATTCTCTTCTTTCTTATTTGTTAACAACAAAGTTGAGTTTTCAACTTCTTGATTGCTATTAATAAGATGTCTTTTCTTCAATATTTTTAGTAGCACTACAATATTTCCAAGAAAATGCCCAATGTTATGACAACTAAAACATTCAACTTTAGACTTGTCATGCCTCCTTCCATTTATATTTGAATAGTAGTCTCGTCCTCTTGCTCCTATTCTTTCATGCTCTCAGTGTGATGGTTAACTTCTCTCTTCATTATTTGTGTTGTCTCTATTCCCTCTTTCTCCTTTTCCTAGTCCATTTCCTTTAAATTGATTCTTTTCTCCTTTATCATTCTTTAAAATAGTCTTAACTTTGAGAACTTGCTCTAATAACTCTTTTTGTCTTCTCTTAATCTTTCTTCATAGGCTTATAAAGAGACTTCTAAATCTTTGATGGTTATTGAGACTCTTCAGTGAGACACATCACTTAATCAAATTTGAGAGTTAAAGAACGAAATTTTTTTCGCTAGATGAACATCTTCTATCTTATCTCTATATCTGTTTAATTCATTTACAGTTATTTTCACTTTTATACATAAATCCAAAATTGGCTTAGATTCTTTCATTTTCAAAACTTCAAAATCACTTCTTAATGTTTAAAGTCTCACCTTCTTCTTTATCAACACCTTGAAAAGACTTTTCTAAAATATTACATACTTCCTTTGAACTAGTAGCATTGGCTACCTTCTCAAATATTGAATCATCCAAACATTGATAGATAAGAGTAAAAGCTTGTTGATTCTTCTTTTTTATCTTGGACAAAGCTTCTTTATCATTTTGAGATAAGTTTTCTTCATTTTGAGACTTCTCATAACCTTTTTCTGTAACTTCTCACTCATCTTTAAAGTCAAGCAAAGCTTTCATGTGTAGACACCATTTCTTATGATTTTCCTCTGTGAGATGAGAAAATTGGAAGGAAGTGAATCCATTATTTGCCATTTCTTACTTTTTCGCAATACTCTTCAATCTCTACACTTTAAGAAACATGGCTATGATATTACTTTGTTGATAAATGAGATAATAAAGAATGAAGAATGAAAAGAAACTTTTCTCTATTTCATTTTGACTATAAATTATGGTATTTATAGAGGTGTTTATCATCTATTTAAATACAAATATAAATAATTCACTTAATTCTAAAAGAGTTTTGTGGTTAAAGAAAGACTCTTGAATTAATTCACACTATTTCCAACAAACTACCCTAAGAGTCACATTCTAGAAAAAGATGGGCAAGAAATAATCTACCTTAGTTGCTTTCCCAACAAATGGAAGAAACTACAGGTGCCTACAAGCAACTACATGTGCAAACAATTCATATCGGTTAAGCCTGTAGGGTAAAGATCCAAGACAGCCCAACAATAAGGCCTAAGGGATTAAGTTAGTCGAACATCCAGCTTTCTCGATCACTCTGAGCTTCGCACTCCTACACCGACGGTTCAACCTTTCTTCCTCTTCAGATGGTGTTATTGGCCTCTTAGTGAGGATTGCTCCATTGGAGCCACGTATTGTCTGTCTAATCCAGGCTTCGTTAGCCTCAGTTTCATTTCTAAGTTTTCTTTGTTCTCTGCCATCTTCTTCACCCTCATTTTCATCTCTGTCATCACTCTCAACAATGTCGAGGAATGTCTTTTTCACAATCCTGTCCTCCAAACTGTGGAAGGAAATGACAGCAAGCCTTCCTCCAGGAGCAAGGCACTGAAAACAAGTACGAAGTGACTTCTCCAATACACCAAGTTCATCATTAACAGCGATCCTTAGAGCTTGAAACACCCTTGTAGCTGTCTTTATCCAACCTTGCCTTCCTTCTGTAGAGATTAAACAAATTTGGTTTATTCATTCAGCGTATTCCATGCATACATTTTCAACGAATCCTTGGCTTCTTCCAACAGAGCAATTTGTTACATTTTGGCAAACCTCAATTTAAGAAGTAATATGATACAGGTCTTAAGGGAGAGCTAATCTCAAAAGCTAGCTCAAAGGGTGGAAGAGCCCATAAGCCTATATAAACTCCACATCAGCCCCTTATTTGACCAATATGAGACTCAAGTCCCATATTTTGCAATTACACCATAACATAATATAAGAAAACAACATAACAATTAATATGAAATGAATGAACAGATAATAAGCTGACCTCTTGTTCCACCACTTGAACTCCGAATAAGATCTGCTAGTTCACCAGTGGTATGCAACCCACCACGAAGGCGAGCCTGAACAATCTGTCTCTGAAGTAAGCGCCAGTTGCTTTCTTCTCCGTACTCCCGCAAAATCTTACCAATTTGAGTATCTGGCCAGGAATTCAGTATGTCTTCAGCTTTCAAACTTGCCTGTAATATCACTGTTCCAGTCAGTTTATGAAGACTTTTCTAACTCCGATACAAACGACAGGACATACATCCTAAGAGTTCTTCCATTAACAAGAAAAGAGAAAATGGAGGGCCCAGACAAATATTGGTGAGATGTTGATCCCTCAAATCAAAGAAACTGATAGTAGGATATGCCATGAACATCAGCCAAAATACACAAGATATGAAATAAGCAGCCTTGAAAACCCAACAACTTCACCAATATGACTAATTAAGGACAAAATACGAGATGTTATGTCCATGGCATGTACGAGTTGAAGATTAACACCTCATTGCATAGATTTCCCACAAATAAATAAAAATGGGCAGCTATACACTCAGGAGGCAAGAACAAAATGCTAAGAAAGAATGAGAAAGGAACAAAAAATTTCTTGAAAACATTGTCCTCTTCCAACCAGATTCAATTTCAATGATAGTAATTTCAGCTTATGAGCCGTTGCAAATCTACTTTGGAAATTGAGTTTGAAAAAGTAACCAATTCTAAGTGACATGGAATGGTTAAAAGGATAAATAATACAGATGAAGACGAAGATGCATTCTTGATCCTCAAAATGGTACATGAGGGACATGAGAGATATACCCGAGGATCCATCCGCATATCAAGTGGTCCATCAGCAAGCACACTGAATCCTCTTTCAGGATCATTCACCTGAGGAAAAGGAAAAGGCAAGAGAAAATGTTGGAGTACACATTGAAAAGGTAAGGAAAAGATTAATACATAGAGAGAGTGACACCAAACCTGCATCGATGACATGCCAAGGTCCATCAAGATGGCATCAACTCCAGAGCTCAAGAGATTGGCATCCACTTCACGGAGCACAGACTTGATATACCTAAAGTTGTTGAGGAAGGTATGCGTTTTCAACTTTGAATGAGCGGGAAAATCCAAACAACCATTAATTTGAGCTCTAGCTTTTGAATGCGCAACTGGGTCAACGTCCATTCCAATATAGTACTCCAATTCAGGATGGGACTTGATTATCTGTCATCCCAAAAATCTACACTTTAAACTCAAATTGTGGAATATCCAAACAAGGTTTAGAAGAGGGAAGAGCTAGAGAGTACAGACGGCGGAGGAATGGCCGGCAGCACCAAGAGTGCAATCGACGAAGGAGAGAAGCGATAAAGAAGAGAAGACGTCGACAACTTCGCGGATCATAACGGGAACATGAGTTTGATTGGAAAGAAAATCGAAGTGGTTAAAAGTGTCGACCAGGTCATATGTCTTGACTGAACGAGTTCTCCTCTTCTCTTTGTCTCTCTTCACCAACGCCGTCTTAGGCTTGCCCTTCTGGTGGCTCCGAGCAGTAGCAATGCATCTGACGCAGAACGATGGGTTTAAAATGACATGACGACAGCGAAGGGGGGAGAAGGGCGACATAATTTGGTTGGCCATAGCCATAGCCATAGCCAGGCTAGTACTCGCGTCTCGCGGAATAAACGCAGCCTAGGCATTTGAAAAGGCCCAGATGTGTCTAAGAAAGACTAAATCTTATCTTAGCTCAAGTCTTTAATATTTTTATTTTACAAAATAAATTTCAATTATTGTTTACCAACCTACTAACTATGTCTAAGAAAGTTATTAGCGATGCTGCGCTGGGGCACTTCTATTGGTCAACTGTGTCAAATATATAAACATCACTTTTGACCAGACTCTCTGCTCACCAATTCAACTTCAACAACTCCCTTTAATCCCCCCTCTTCTCTCTTTCGTTCTTTCTCAGTTCTTCGTTCCCTGTCGTGGATCAATGGAGGAGCAGCAGCTGCAGCAACAACAATCGCTGACGTCGAAGTCACTGCCGTCTTCTCCTTCATCGCTTGTTAGGAAAATAGGGCCTAGCGCCTCCTTCGGCAAGCACCGGCTTGCTGCTGCCCTCTCCCAACTTCAAACCCAAATCAATCTCTTTCAGGTAGGTCTGTTATTATTTATTTATCATAATGATCCCTTCTGATAGATAATGCTTTGTATGCTATGCTAGGAGGAACTGGATCAGCTTGAGACCTTAGGCCAATCCTCAGTTGCCTGCAAAGAGTAAGTTACATTTCCATGCCTTTATGCTAGGTATAACCATCCAAATAATCGCATGATTTGCATCGCAGACTCTTATCCAGTGTTGACTCTGCTGCGGATCCGCTGCTTCCATTGTAAGATTGAGTTGGTTTGTATTCCTCCCTAGTTAGGTTAGATTTTGCCTAATCATCCGTTAACTAAAATGCAGGACCAAAGGCCCAGTTGACGACAGTTGGGACAGGTGGTTCAGAGGAACAAACAACTCGCGGAGACGCTGGATTTGAATATTCTTGGCAATACACAAAAGTACAGTAAAATCCTCCAACATCTCCAGAACCAGACAACATCATCTGCAGGGCAGAATCTGAAATCTCGATTGTTTGTTTTAAGTGTAACATTTTGCAATTCCAACTAAATCAACCATTACATTTACAACGCTGTCCATAAGCTGAGCTGCTAATGGAAACTGTTAATTGAGGTTTAACTTAAGATATCAACAACTTTTACTTTCCAGCTGTCTCATTGTTCCAAGAATTAAGTATCCAACTCAAATAATTTACACTTCCTTGCATTGTTGTTTTCATCAATTATCCAAAAGAAAGAACACTTGAGGATCAGGCATAATAAAAAGGCAGGGCGATACAATTACCCCATGGACACTCCCAACTCCCATCTACTCAAGATACAGCTTTTGGCGTAACTAAAGGGGTCTTTTCAGTCCCAATTGCTGGCAACAATTTCCAAGAGGGGAAAATTGTGTTCCCAGTACAAAATGTTACAACTGTCTCTGACATTGTACAATCGAATCAACCAGCATTTACAAATGCAAGCCAAAATCCACCAGTTTGAGCCAATGGTTCTGCACAACAAGATTTCAGTAAGGAAAGAATTACTCGCAAGGAAACTACTATATTGCAGAAACAACTAGACAGGTTGGTATTTATGGGTGTGAACTTGCAGCTAGAGATCTAAAGATTCTTAAGTACAATAGTAACAGCACTATACCAGTACCATAAATGAGGAAGATATCTCCACATACAATACACACAAAAGCCTACTTATAGTAGATGGTTGTTTACAAGAATAAAAAAGAAAAGCCTTGGAACAAGAATATAGGTCATACCTCTACTATGCAGGTTGAAGATTAAGGAATTTTCCAAATTCGATATCTACAAGATCTTAAGCCAGTATGGACAAAAATATACAAACTAGACAACTTAAGACGAGATATTTGAAGTCAAAAGTGTTCCCCTAAACCCTTCCTCAGCATGCTGTTCATCCATCTTCTGGTCTGCAAGCTCATCTGATGAAATATTAACATGGAGGTAATTAGTAAACGTAATTGCTGCTTTCGTAGTGAGAAATTCCCAAGTTAAGAATACCCAAAATAACTTGCCCAGTACAATAAACTAAGACATATAGTACATGGTGAAGCTGAATGTTCTAAATGCCTATCAACTGCACAATTGGAAAGACATGCACACAGAAACTGTGTGAAGAGTCAGATGAAGAGAATTCAGGATCAAAACTCTTGCAGTTTCCATATTGGATCCCTGTCAATTACTCATACATTTAGTCCATACAAATATATAGCTTATAAGCATAAGCATATATCATAATGTCCCATCTACAATTCTGAACAACCAAAACTTATCCCAACAAGTCAATGACTTCGTAACTAAAGAAAAGAAAAGTAGGAACATTGCTTTACTTTATTCAAAGTTTCACCATCGATTTACCCCAATCCCTTCTACAATAATTATTATGCCATTGTTTGAAGCAAATCTCAGTAATATTTTTTAACTTAAATTGTACATCCACAGAGAGCTCTTTTGTAAACACCCATTGCATATGATGATTAGCAATAGTTTCAGTAGCTTACCAGCAATATCTCGATGCTCATGGATCTCCGAGTCTTGCACCCAGAGTTTATCTCCAGGAAATATATTCAAGTCAGCAAGAGTAGCACATTCCTGATCAATTATTCTAGAACCTTTGCGGAGTATCTGGTTCTCTTTGACTACCTGCATGAATTTGAGTATTGCAATATCAAAAAAATTTGATCAAATTCGAAAATTTTAACAGTGTGTTGTGACATTTAGTTCAAACAAATAGAAAAGAATGGAAACTAGACAGAATTTTGCATCCATATGGAGCAGTTACCAATGTAAATATTTTACAAGTTATGTTTTCATCTTTTAATACGTAAACCATGTTGCATCCTTCTTTAGATTCAGTATCAAAGAAATTGATCTATCCTAAAACCCAATACGTCAATTCTCCTGGAACGTATTTCTATCTTCAATATCAAATCTAGAAGAAACCATGATATCTGACTAGTCAAACAAATCAACAATAAAAGACAAGAATTGGAGCGTTACGATGGAAATTCATAGGTAGACATCAAAACCTAACTACCTAGTAAGAAAACATGGAAGCATACAAATTCTACCAAGCCTGTCAGATTCCCTTTAGTTCATGGGTTGATTCACTAGGTTTTATTCCACCTTTAGAGTCCCACAAAATTTGGAGAAAAAATAACCTATCTCTAAGCTTGAAACCTGACATCAAGAGGGTTAAATTAGCAGAATTTTAATTGTAGCGCGAACTGTAAATTGTGCCAAAATAGAAATTGCATATAAAGAATGTAATCTTTTCCATCATTAGCCTATCAAGATATAAGATTAAATAAACCCTCAAATTTATTTTCAAGTAAAAAATTAAATTTAAAAAAACACTGTAAGTGAACAATAAATGAGTAGTTTTTCCATTCTTGAATCCGCCCTTTGCAACTTACCCCAAGTGACTCCCATATCATCATTTTCAATTGGTATATTGATGTGGAACCAGAAACTTTTAAATTTACTGCATTCCCATAATTGGTCCTTCGAGAGCGCTTAGAGGCCCTTCGATCTGGTTCACAAGTTGTTTCAGATGCTTCCAGAATCGATCTTGGAGCTTCTTTACCACGAACCAGAGAGACATGAATATCCTCATTGTAGTAGTTAAGCTTTTGCATCAACTCACAACTTTCTCTTTCACCAATGCAGTCAGCACAGATCTAGCAGAATGATTCACATCATGTAAGAAGTATAAATTTAAAATAAAAAAGATATATCTCAATTACTGCTATCCTAATTAAACATAAATCAGCATTGAAAGCTTGAATAAGGTAAATTTCCATTACCTCCGGAAAAGTCTTAATGACAGGGCTTTTTGTCTCGTGCCCATTATTTACTTCATCTTGAGGACTAACATTCTCATCAGACACTGGATTACCTTCATAGGATCCGGCCAAATTATTTTCCAAAACATTACCTGTCTCAATTATTGCAGATATGCCTTTCTCCTTGTTACCACCCCACTCGTCACAGAAGCTGTTCCAGTCATTCTCTGTGATGATTGCTAACCTATCTGTCTACAATACAAAGGAGGACGGTACAAAGAAAGGAAAAGTGTTATATTAGACAACTTAGAACAGTTACTGCAATTCTATTAACAGCATCAAACACAAACTAATTTCCTTGAAGTAAGAGGAGGCTTAAAGGCACTTTAATGAAGCAACTTTTTTGCCACAAATACCAGTCACATGAACAAATGGCCCTTCAGGACTCTTTACAGTCATATGCGTTACGAAGTATTAAATAGGAATTAAAAGAAGGTATCTCCTATAAGCAAGTTTGGGCATATTGATTGAAAGGAAATCTCTGGAGAACTATTCCATCCTACTTCTAGGAGCCTCAGTACATTCAGGAGAAACAAAAAATTGCATGCAGACACATGCAATATATCCATGTGATGTAGAACGGCCAACACTTTGATGAAAACATGTATAAGCTGTAAATTTGATCTGCTGCACTTTAAATAGATGGTTGCTAGAATTCAGGGTTGAGAAATGAAAAAAAGAAGAAGATAAGTTTAGGAATTACTCCTAGGGTTTGTAACAAGAACTAGGAATCACTCCAAGGAAAGTACTAGTATCATACCAATAAGTTCCTAGAAACCACTCATCGGCTTTACAAATCAATCCTAAAAGAAAGCATCACATTTTCCAAAGCTGAACTTGCGCAAAACTTTCTTATTTCCCTCCGTAAACCAGAAATATATAAAAGTATTAATTGACATCAAAGTAGGCTGAAATTTAGATTGTGTTAGGATTCCTTATTAGATTTGAAGTAGTATATGTTATTCTATTTTAGATATGTCATCCTAGTTGTATAGGACTTACAGAATTTCTGTCGTAATAGGATTTAAATTAAGATCCTTTTCCAATATGTGTATTCAACTCTTCATCAAGAATAAGCAATCTGGAATTTTTTTACAAACTTGAGTTTTCAACTAGAAGGTGTGATGCTTTCTTCCAAGAGTGATTCTTAAATCTTAGGAGTGATTCCTAGTTTCCTACCTTTCATTCTTTGTGTTCACCACAAAATTCCAGCAACCAAAATCCCAACTTCCAGTATATAGCCAAAATTTCCAGTAATCAAATCTTAAAATTCCAGCTATACAAAATCTAAAATTTCAGCATTCCAAGGAAAATCCAACCTTGAAACTTGATATTCCAACAACCTAATATCAGTCATATTTCCTAATTTTGTTATTTTTAGCTACTAGTTAATAATACTTCTATTTGTCCTACACCAATACTAATCCAGCTCCTATTAAGGAGACCAACAAACACATAAAATAGAATACAACTGACTATTAAATAAAACAACCCCAAAATCACTATGGAAATTAACAAAGACACAGAACTCAGTAATAATACTCACCAGAGAATTCTTCTGGAAAAGCATGCCACGCTTGTAAACCAGATCTGGAGGCCTCTCTAGGAGCTGTAGATGCTGATCCAAGAAACAAAATAAGCAACAAAAGAACAGAAAATTTAAAATCTGTTACTAGGATCAAGAAATGGTGAAAACAATAATTAAAAAACAGAATAAACACCCAGAGAAAGTATTATATCCTGATTAGGATGATTCTAGGATAAATCTAGAGGCATGAGTCCTTTGCCTTGTACTTGTTACAAATTTCATCAAACCTTCACAAAAAGCCTACTTTCAAAAGAGATTATCGACAAATATCACATGAAACTTTGAGAATGAATATCAAACCCACCTATTCTACACTCAAGCAACTTGCTGCCTTTCGGTCACAAAATAAATAAAAAAGAGTTTTCAGAATTATTACGATTGTGGTGGAAGAACGTTCCAGAAGTTGCAATTCACCTTTTCACATTTCAGTGAGTCAATTATCATATCTAGTGTTTCAGGTTGCAATGATGAAGAAACATTCTTGCCACTGGCATTTACGTAATTTCTCCATATCGTGAGCCATGAAGAAGGAACCAAGTAATACTTGCAGTCCAAAGATAAGGGAATGTTTTTCCCTGTAGCCAATTTTTCATGATTCTGCCGATGTTTTAGCTTTACTGCTCTGCAATGTGGAGAAAGGAATAAAAAACTTTTTTCCTCTAGATAAGTAAAAATTCAATATCTTAATAGGTTCTGCAACTTCTAACAAAAATGCAAATGACCTTAAAGAATCCTCTAATGATGCAACTTCAGAAAGTTCATCGCTGCATTGGGGACACTGCTCAAAATCTGAACGAAAAGTTGTACAACCCAAAGGTTCATCAGGCTTCACAGCAATGGCATCCTCATAAAAGAAGAGCCAGAGGTTTTCAGGAACAAGCACTCGCTTTGCACCAGGTGCTTGCTCAGGCAGCAGCTGCCCATGAGGACACCTAATTGAAGCTGTTGGTCCAGCGTCAGCTTCACTTGGAGCGTCAATGCTTTTTCTTCTAACCCACTGTTGTAACCTACAATAAGAACCTAGTGTAATTAGCCTCCCACAAAAAACAAAAAAGTTCCTTCAAGCCTTAAATATATTCTCAAACACAAATTATTTCACAACTTAAGGCCTTAAATATATTCTCAAACAAAAGCAACTCAAGAGATACGTATGCAAGATGGATATTGGATAAAAGATAGAAGCATAACGGAAGCCTGTGAGCTCAAAACAAATCACAGAGAACAACACCATTAAAAGCAGTTCATCTAAAACAATATGTTCTTCTCATGATCACTTAACTTCCAAGCAAAGCTTAAAATTAGAATTTTTAATACGGGTAGAGTGTAGAGCCCATTAACAAAAATTGGTTGAC
Source organism: Erythroxylum mucronatum (assembly GCA_027563825.1). NCBI lineage: Eukaryota > Viridiplantae > Streptophyta > Magnoliopsida > Malpighiales > Erythroxylaceae > Erythroxylum > Erythroxylum mucronatum. The sequence continues at coordinate 7,644,737 of JAOSBP010000009.1, forward strand.
CAAAATGACTAGAACTAGTCCCCTTTAACATTTTCATGTTTAGTCAATATAAGATACTCTAACACTCCCCCTCAAGTGACAACTAGCAAGTGCAACTGGGACTGGACATCTAGTTATCATTTGAAATAAACGCAACGGTAACCGGACCGAGTCGTTGGGATTGGACATCCAAACGAACAACCAGGAAATTAATCATCTGGACCAAACACAGAGGAGGATGGTTTCATTTGGGACGATAAGAGTGTGGCATGTAAAGTCAGGGGAAAATTCTGCTACTAGCTCGTTAGGCAACGCTCCACTAGGATCGATCCCAGAAACGCCAAACACCATTATCGGCAAAAGAAACTTGTCCTCTTCTCAGAACAACATTGACACGCAACATTCGGTGGTAACCAACCATCGACTGAATGGGAACAACTATTTACGATGGTCCCGCAGCATGCTTATGTTCATAAGAAGGAGAGGGAAGGAGAAATATCTGACAACCGTATGAGGCGTGGATGACCAAAAACAACCAGGTAATGAGCTGGTTGGTTAATTCCATGAGTCTTGAAGTTGGTGAGCAGTTTGTCCTTGCAACCTCTACAAAAGAGATATGGGAGAATGCCAAAATGACGTATGCCACTAAAGAAAATACTGTTGCTCTATTTCAGATCAAAGGAATTCTGAGGGGAACTAAGCAAAGTGAGAAATCAGTCACTTGTTATTACACCACGTTGGAAAAATTGTGGCAACAATTAGACCTATATGACCCACACCAATGGGCTTGCAGGGAAGATATGGCGTGCTACAACAAAATTGTAGAAAGAGAACGAGTGTATGAATTTCTTTTGGGACTAAACTCTAATTATGAGGAGGTTCGTGGAAGAATCATGGCAACCTGACCACTACCAACCATTATGGAGGCAGTCAATTTGGTGAAATGTGAAAAGAGTAGAAAGCTGCTGATGCAAGACACTCCAAGCAATAAAAATTCCTCTGAATTTTCAGTCATGGCTATCAAAGGAACAAATGGGCCAGAATCTAAGAGAAAACAGGGTCAGTCTTGGTGTGACCATTGTCAAAGGTGGACATACTGGAAGATTCACGGGAAACCTCCAAATCAGAAAAACAGATCAAAGGCTGAGAACAAAAGCTACATAGCTACTGGTGGTGCCAAGACCGAGAGAGATAACATACCAGTGAGCAAAGAAGAAGTTGAATTGCTAAGGAAAAATCTTAGCAAGTATGATTTGAAGGCTGAAATGGTTGTATACACAAGTAACATGGTCCAATCAGGTAATACTGGCACTGCTTTAGGGTTCAAACCCCAAATTGTGGTCTTTGGATTGTTGATTCAAGGGCTAATGATCATATGACTTGTGATAAGTCATTGCTTGTTGATGTACAGCCTTGTCCTGTTCATAGTATTGTTAAGGTAGCTAATGGACAGATTCTAAAAGTTCTGGGGAGTGGGACTATTATAATTGCTAATAAATTAATCTTAAGTGGTGTTCTTTATGTGCTTGGCTTGGACTGTAATCTGTTATCTGTGAAAAGGATTACTAAAGAACATAATTGCATAACTAATTTTGGAGCTGATGGTTGTGTTTTCCAGGATTTGGAGTCAGGGAAGGGGATTGGCAGTGTTAGGGAGTTTGATGGATTATATTACATTTGCAACTCAAGAAGGAAAAAAGCTCATGCTATTTTATCTTCCAATGAAGAAATTGCACTTAGGCACTATAGGTTAGGCCACCCTAGTTTATCTTACATGATGCAATTATATCCAACTTTTTTTCACTAACAAGGAAATTTCTTTCCAGTATGAATTCTATCAACTCTCTAAACACACCGGAAATTCTTATACACCCCGAGCCTATGAACCCATTAAACCTTTTTCCATCATTCATAGTGATGTTTGGGGGCCATCAAGGGTCAAAACCAAAAACAATGTTAAATGGTTTGTAACCTTTATTGATGATCATACAAGATTGACTTGGGTATATCTTCTGAAAGAAAAAGCAGAAGTTTTTCAAGTATTTAAGGAATTTGATTCCTTTCTACTAAACCAATATCACACAAAAATCCAGATTTTACAAAGTGATAATGGTAAAGAATATCTAAGTCAATCCTTGTGTTAATTTTTAACCAGCAATGGTATTATACATCAGACCTCATATGCTAATACACCACATCAAAATGGTGTTTCAAAAAGGAAAAATAGACACTTACTTGAGGTTGCTAGATCTATTATGCTCACAACAAATGTTCCAAATCTTTTTTGGGGAGATGCTATTCTCACTTCCTGCTTATTTAATAAATAGAATGCCATCAAAAGTTTTGGGGTTTCATACACCTTTACAAAAATTGCTTGAGATTTATCCCTCGGTTCCCTTTGTTAATACTCTACCTCAAAAGATTTTTGGATGTGTTGTATTTGTGCATAATTACCATTGTGGCAAACTTGAACCTAGGGCCCATAAGTGTATTTTCTTGGGTTATTCTTCTACTCAAAAAGGTTACAAGTGTTTCTCTCCTACTCTGAAGCTTTATTTTGTTACTTTGGATGTGACGCTCTTTGAAATGCAAGCCTATTATCCAAAAATACTAATTCGGGGGGGAGAGTTGTGCGAGTGAATGGTTCTTTTTAGGAAGTGATGGCTCACCGGACACACTACACTAAGAAATTTTACCTTCTGCACCTAGCCATGACTCAACTAGACCTGTAAGGGACTCTGATTCTCCTAAAAACACCTCTATTTTGCCTAGTCCTGATCAAACCAGACCTGATTCTTATGAAACCATCTCTGAAACACACAATTTTGATAACACTAGACCTGAGATACCAAATCCTGACAACACAATTCCCATTGAAGCTACTAATATAGCCGGTTCCAGTCACAAACTTGATCAAAATTGCATAGAAAACAATGAATGTGATGAACAAAAGGATACTGAAATTAGGGTGGATAGACAGGAAGACAAAAATCCTGAGGTGCAACCACAGTTTTACTCAAGGAGGAAAGGCAAGCAGTAGGCAAGATGTGAAGCAGAACCAGAAAAATCAATCACACTCCTCGAGCAAGGCCAGGAATCAAAACCTACTGCAAATTCTCAAGAGTTAAGATGGCCAATAACTCTAAGGAAGGGAGTAAGTTCTTGTACAAAGCATTTGTTTCTTATAACAGGTTATCACCACATTTAAGGCTTTTATGACACAATTATCTACTGAAAAATTACCTTAAAATTTCCAGGAAGCAGTGAAGGACCCTAAGTGGAGAGAAGCTATAGATGATGAGCTGAATGCACTCAAGAAGAACCAGACCTAGGTAGTAACAGATTTACCACAGGGAAAAACAGAGGTTGGCTGTAAATGGGTGTTCACCATCAAATATAATCCTAATGGAAGTATTAACCGGTACAAAGTAATACTTGTAGCTAGAGGTTTCACACAGACACATGGGATTAACTACCAAGAGACTTTTGCGCCTATAGCCAAACTCAATACTATTAAGATTCTATTATCACTAGCTGCAAATCTTAATTGGCCATTATATTAGTTAGATGTAAAAAATGCCTTCCTTAATGGTGATCTTGAAGAAGAGGTATACATGAAAATACCTTCAGGACTAGAAGAAGTTACACATCCTCACAGGGTATGCAAGCTCAGAAAATCACTCTACGGCTTGAAACAATCACCTCAAGCCTGGTTTGATAGATTTGCAAAGGCAATGAAGAAACTTGGCTACTACTAATGTCAAACTGATCACACCTTGTTTGTTCGACAGCTAACTAGTGGTAAAATGATATTCTTATAGTTTATGTTGTTGATATTGTTATTATAGGTGATGATTGGGAAGGCATAAAGGAGTTAAAAGGTGCTTTGGCTCGAGAATTCAAAGTTAAGGATATGGGCTATTTGATATACTTTTTGGGGACAGAGATGGCTAGATCTAGTAAGGGCATTTCAGTGTCCCAAAGGAAGTATACACTTGACCTTTTATAGGAAACTGGGATGATGGGGTCAAAGCCTACTGAGACACACATCGAATCAACTAAAAAATTAAATCTTAAAGAAGAAGGCACACTAGTAGATACAGGGAGATATCAAAGATTAGTTGGAAAACTGATCTATTTGTCTCACACTCAACCAGACATTAGTTTTCCCGTGAGTGTGGTTAGTTTATGAGCAACCCTCAACAGGAACATATGGATGCAATACTCAGAATCTTGAAGTATTTGAAAATGACTCCTAGAAAAGGATTATTCTTCAAGAAAAGTGAGACAAGGAGTATTGAAGTAGTCACAGATGCTGATTCGGCTGGATCATTGACTGATAGGAGGTCTACAATAAGTTATTGTACCTTTGTGTGGGATAACTTGGTAACTTGGAGAAGTAAAAAACAACCATTGGTTGCCAGAAGCAGTGCAGAGGCTAAGTATAGAGCGGAATTTGTAAAAGAATATGGCTTAAGAGACTCTTGGCAGAACTTCAGATCAAAGTGGAGCCTCAGATGAGGGTGTGGTGTGACAACCTAGGAACTATTGGGATTGCAAAGAATCCTATCTATCATGATAAAACTAAACATGTGGAGATAGATCGTCATTTCATAAAGGAGAAAGTAGATTCTGGTTTGATTGATCTAGCTCACATTCACACTAGCAAACAAGTTGCAAATGTTTTCATAAAAGCACTTACTAGAGTCAGATTTGAAGAGTTAAGCACCAAGCTGGGAATGATCAACATCTATTCACCAGCTTGAGGGGGAGTGTTGGAAGAATATTTTCAATTTTATTACTTTATTTGTTTCCTTACTTGCTCAATAGTTTATTTCCTAAAATATCGTTTTATCCTTTCCATTTCTGGTCCCTATTTTCATGCGATCTTATTTACTTCTTTCTAGGCAATAATCAAGGGAATGAATAGCAGAACAATTGCTTATCTTCCCTATATGTATTTCTGTCATTTATGAGAAATAACATACATAAATTATCCTAAAATTTGTTCACCTAGTTGATATTAGTTGCTAGGATCCTATGTGAGAGAGAATCCATGTGATTTCATTACGAAACTAACTCTAAATGCAATGTAAAGGCACAAGATCATGAAAAATGTGAGCATGAAGTGAGGGATTCATTAGAAGGAACAATAATGAAGGGCTAATAGACCTTCCTTCCTTTGACCCAGGCTAAGAATATTTAATCATTGAGGTCGACACTTATCAAGCTAAGGAGAATTATGTAGAATTAAAAAAGTTATCAGTTTAGTTTTCCTTATTAGAAAAGAAAAATTATTCTAGTCTATTTTGTCCTTATTAGTTCATATTTTCAGTCCATTAAAGAATAATAAGAATCCTTGTTAAGTAGAATTCTATTCTTATTTTGGAAGTTTATGAGTTTTCCTATTTCATTAGGATTAGGATTCCAAGAATTTTTTCATATATATGTAATAACCTTTTAATGAAAAAACAACCTGAATTTTCTCTACAAATTTTAAATTTTCAATTAAAATTTAATTTATGACGTTTTCTTCTAAAAGTGATTATACTCCCTATGAGTGGCTCCTAACTTCCTACCTTAGGAGTGACTCCTAGAACTAAACATTCCTTCACTAAAGTTCCAGCAATTTCCAGCCCAAGTTTCCAGCAATTTCCAGCCCAAGTTTCAACAACTTTAACTGAAATTTCAGACCTGAAATATCAATTTCCAGCAGCCTAACAAAACCCAACAGCTCAAATTTCCTAAATTATATGAGTTTTAACAACTACTTGATATCTCTTCTATTTTTCTTGCATCATTAAATCCTACCCCTAATCTGAAGCAATGAATTGTCCTGAAATATGGGAATGAGCAGGTTCTTAGTTATCTTCACATAGTCAGACATCATATTCCAACTACTTACGGATAAAAATCAAATGGTTGGCCAGTTTTCAATTTGAATTAAAAAAATTAAACTAAAGTCTGAATATTTCTTTAAATCTCCCTCCCCTTGACAAATACAGTTGTGAAATACATTGAAAGATGAGGGGACAAACTATGAATTAAGTTGTACCTGCCATTGCAGCAATCTTAGAGAGATATAGAAATCGCTTTCTATCTGCCAGTGATGTTAACAAGCCAGTAATCTCAGCACCTGCCCCATCTTCAGCTTCTGATAAGGAATTTGCATCCTGAGAAAGAGCTAATGCATGAAGAGTTTCTGAACCTGAGGAAAATTGATGAAGGAAAATCTCATGAAGCCACAGCAGATCCTGGTGATGCTTCAAAAAAGCAGATAGCCCTTCCTGGAATTCCTCCCCAAGCCTAAGAAGCTTGGAAAACTGCCTCTTCTCATACAGTTTTGTGAACACAAAGTAACTGAAACCACCATTAGGCCCCATGCTCTCACGCTAGAGAAAACAAGAAGGGTGCCAAATGATGCAAAGAAACAGTCAAGATGAGGAAGTCCAATATATTGATAGAACTGCAAACTCATTTCCTCTAATAAATAAGAAAAGGCATACGCAAGAAAAAAAAAGAAAAAAAATGCAATTCCATGTACAAGAGGATGACACTGAATTCCAATTGACACCAGTGAGTCCATTTCCTTCTTAATTGTCTGTTCTAATTTATGAAAGGCCAAAGAATCCCATTCAAGTGCAAATTACGTGGAGCATTCTGCTCATTTGAGCAAATAAATACTTCAGCCACAATCAAAGTAAGCAATGTTCAACACATTAGATCATATCAGCTGCTAAATTATCATCAGACAAAAGGAAACTTCTTCATGCATCACAACAATACAATTTTTCACCTCAGTGGTAGAGACATGCCTCTTTTTTTCATTTCCTTTTAACCTTTACATGGACTTGTGCAAGAAAACAGAAAAAGTGGTACCAATATTTGCAAGCCTTACAAATAGTACCAACAATAAAAGCTGTAACGAGAAATTTCTCAGTATTCGAAAAAGCAAATTTATCTTTCCAGTATTGGAAAAATGGAAATTATCTCTCAAGTAATAATCGGCTAATCCAACCAAGAGCTTTGGGGTTCAATTCTCACCAGAGGGGAATGGGATTTAGGAGAATATTATGGCCTCTTGTGGGTCATACCCCAAAAAAAAAAAGAGCAAGAAAAAGAAAGTGAAAAAGCAACATAGAAAGCATATTGGGATTTAAAAACATGAAATACCATTAGATTTTTCAGCAATACTGAATCATTCAGGTCAGAACATATACTCCACATGGTATTGTATCCTTCATGCCTTTTTGCTATGGACAGCAAACTTGAAGAAAGCTTTCCGAGGATTTCTTCATTTTTTTCATCACTTCCTAAATTAAAAATCTACAAGGAGAAACAGTTCAATTTTCAGTCGCTGCTAATTTTGGGTTCATAAGATCAAAACAAACCATGAAAGAAATTAACCTGGTGCCTCTCATTTGCAAAATGTTTTACTTGTAAATACAAGGAATCAAGAAGAGTATCCCGCCTATTCCAATATTCATTTAAAAGACTTCCATATTCCTCTCCACACTCAACCTTAGCTGTGATAGCACCAGCATAAGCATCAAGTAGAACTTCAGCCAGGATGCTTAGATGAGTGTACAAATCTGATTTTGCAGAAATATCCAGCCCAGATGTTACATTCAGGAGTCGAAGCATGAAGGAAGCAACTCTCCAAAGCCCATTTCGCACGACAGGTTGACAATACCAGGGTGTTAGGCCCTCGGGTGGTGGATACCACATATGATGTTTATTTCTGTAGACCATGGCTGTTTGGACTACAGACACAATTGAATTTGAGAGTTCACAAGCTCTCTGGATTTGAACCTCAGGTAGTTGTTCTTCACTTACTACATATTCTAGGTGTTTATCTAAGCCATAAAACACTTCTTGAAGATCGGAAACCTTACTATAGAAAACTTCAGCATTATCTCTGTCCATAAGGAGAACAGTGTTCCTGCGGGCTCTATCACCAACTAATTGTATTAGATCCCAAAGAGCACCTGAAAGTTGAGCTTCTGAACTAGAATGTGGTGACACAGTAACAGTTGAACGGTTCTGGTTAATCAAGCTTTGTAGTTCCCTAAGCTGAATCATTCCAGCAAGCTTTTCACCATGCTCCAAGATTAACTGCAAAGCCTTTCCTGTTAAAAGTATACCTCTAGTTAGGCTTGACAAGTTTAATTTCTTTGGTTAAATGATAATAAGCAGTTTATTTGAATCCAGGAAACACAAACCCCTAAACATGCATCCAAGCTGAGGGTTTTTAGCTAATGAAAGCAAAAAATAAAAGAAATCTACAATAATAATCAATGATCTGATGCAGACTCAATAAATCATAAATGTTTACATGAATTTACATGCTCAAGTTCAGAGAAATAAGTGAAACATAGAAAAATACGTACTCTGCCTGGAACACAGCTCTTCATGGCACTTGGATAGAGCAAGAAACTGGAGAAACCTTTCATGCTTTTGCTGCTTATCAACAAGTTGGCTAGACAGATTTGCCATAGCCACTACTTCAGCACCTCTAGTGGTTGTCCAGTGTTTAGCTAAGGTATCGACAATAGCTTTACTTGTCCGAGCAAATACATTTGTTTCTCCATCCTTTTCAAATGCACCAGAAACTTCTAGATTTTCAAATGAGCCATCCACTTTGCCAGTTGTAAGAAAATCATGGAAAAGCTGACCAAGTAGAGCTTCTGACTCTTCTTGGGCATCATAAGGTGCAAGTCCAGTCATAGGAATCCCTTGTCTATCACTTGCATCCCATGCTTCTGAACTTATCCTCCTAAGAGCCATATTGCCCATGAGTGCGAGATTTTTTCTTTCTTCTTGTGCAGTGGTTTCGTTCATGCTCCCTTTACGTGACAAGCTTCTCTGTGGTGGTTCAACTCCACCAAGTTTAATAGCTTTCTCTGGTATTGCCCATATTCCTGCTTTCTCAGTAAGTAAAACCCAAGCACCATCTTCAACATCATCTGCAACAGGAAGAATTGAAGCATCCAAAACTTTTCCTGCATCATAAGGTAGATCAAACTGATAGAGTCGAGTGGAGTTTCCACAACAGTTAGAGACTGTTGCTGTTCCATCACCAGAAAGGATGACTACTGAGCCAAACGGCTTGCCACCAACTCTAATTTTCATGGAGAACAAGAATTCTTCATCTTCTACTCTTGCTTTTGGAATTATCACTTGGATTGGACCCTTTTTCTCCAAAATCCTGCCATGGTTATCTGAGGGTGCATTTGCTCCAGATTTATATTGCATGGTCAGAAGAGAATACTGAGTGTAGCTTGAACTACTAACCCGATCCTTACAAAAAGTAGCAACAAGAACTGTAATCACTTTACCAAGAACATCCACCTGCAAATCCAAAGGCCAAATTTGTTTCTGGCCCGCCAGATCCTTTTTTATTCCCAAATCAGCATCAGTGCCAACAATTTCATAGGACCAGAGTTCTGATACATCCACATCAAGGTCAAACGTAACAGAAAAACACCGTATCTCAAGATCAGTCAATAAAAAGAACTGTCGGACAGAACCCTCCATAGACTGGTCTGAGAAGCGCCATGTGAGGGACCTTGGATAGCCCTTACCCCGTACATACTGACCACTATAGCCACCCTGAGACGGGAACTTCTTAATATCTTGATACGCTTTACTACGTTGAATCCCGGAAGGGCTGCAATGGAAACTCCACATGTCACCGTTGGCACTACAAGCCAAGGCAACACACACATGCTCAGGAGCACTCAATGAAGAAGAGATCAAAGAGTTAAAAGAATTTGATCCAACTGCACTACTATTAAGCCTGTTGTGCTGTCTCTGTCTCATTGGAGTGAACTTCCCGCCATACACAGGGGAAGAAGTCTCTTCAAATTCATCAGAATTCGGCAGACTACTAACAGGAGTGGATCCCATCTCACTAAAAACATCAGGCCAATAAATTACAGCTCGAGTCTTCTGGCTACACAATACAACACCAGCACTTTTACAACTCTGTACAACTTTACTCTTCCTGCAACTCCAATTCACAACACAAAGCATCCAACTACCGCTCCCACCTTGGTGGGAGCTTTTACTGATATCTGAAACAACTGTAGGAAGCTCAAGAACAATGCAATCTTTTGAAGCTGTAGACGATAAGTAACTCCAAATAAAAAGTTTATTTCCACAGATAATCCAAGAGAGGCATGTCTCTTTATCCATTCCACCACATATGCACCCATCGTCTGCAAGCAGCATGACAAATTTAATAAGTATGGTAATATAAGAATTGGAAGCCTAGTATTTGGGTACAAGTGTACACACCAGGAATGTGGTTCTGTAGAAAGCTAGCCTGTTGATCTCGAACTACTTGGGGAAACTCTCCAACATACACGGGCTTAATTGAATCAGCTTCACCCCCCTTTTCAGTATCGTTTCCTGGAGAAATTCTACACTCCAGATAACATAAATCTTAATAGTGAGTTGTAAAGGAACAAGTTTTCCTCTTCATTCAAGTAATTAAATTTTTTTTTTAACGAAGAAATGCAAGTGAAAAAGGAATGAACCTGGCAAGAACCGAGAGGCGAGGGGCCCAAGGAGCCGGTGTGCCAGTGTGTGGGCGATTGGGGATTGAGCTGTGGCTGTTGGGTGTGATGGGAGTTGAATCAGGCAGAACTTGAGCAAGGCTTCGATGTTTTCTAGCACTCACATTAGACCTCTTTGTTCCTGGAGAGAACATTTTTTTGAGTTGGAAGTGCCAAAATGCTAGGCTTTGGGGTTTTTGCGGGCTGAATGAACCAAACCAGGGTTTAAGGTTAGCTCTTCAGTTCTTCTTTTTGAGATTTGTAAATCTTAATTCTAATCTTTTGGGCAACCACCGGCAAGATAATTATAACATTATGTCCTTTAGTATCATTTTAATAAGAATTTTTGTTTTGGGAAATTTTTAAAAATTATAAAATAGACTCTAATTTTTTTTAAATTATAAAATACTCTGTCAATTTATTATACTATATATTTTACTCTCATTAAGTAATAATTTAATTCCAAAAAATCTCATCAAATAATTAATATAATTTCATCAAATAATTAATATAATTATAAAAACAAATATTGTATATCATTATCCTCATTGAATTAGAATTCAATTCCACAAAAATCGTAACAAATGGTTAATGTAGTTATAAAAATAAACATGATTATATATAGTTGTCTTAGTAAATAACCCCATTAGGCAATTAGCCCTAATTAGTAATTATATATAAAACTCTGCCTAATCCCTTTTAGATATAACTTAATTATTGTTCATAATAGTGTACTACAGCTAAATGCTAAGTTGGTAACATTTTAATTTTTAATCTAACTCGAATGGTCTGAGTAGAGGGGTGGGGCTATTGGAGTAGGGATATGGAGGTGGTAAGTGGCGACTGGCGACTGGCGACGATCGACGGAGCCTGAGTTGGCGATGGCAGTGACCAAGGTTGAAGCACAAGCTGGTGAGTGGCAACTTCGTGATGGTGAGACTTTACACTGCGTTTGGTTACTGTGATCCATATACTGAGACAAAATGAAATAAAAATTTGAAAATAGAATAGAACAAAAATTGAAGACAGTGAGATATTTGGTTGAAATGGATAAAATAGATAAAACTGTGCATCTCGATGACAGAAATATGTTTGGTTGCAGTTGACAGAACATAGAAAACAATGTCAATGACCAAAGTACCCCTATAGTATAATATGATTAGAACTATGTAATTCATTGATTATTTTAAAACGAATGATTTGGTTTAGTATATTTTAATTGTATCTATAAATAAGGAATTAAAAAAAACCTAAAAATTTAATCAAATGAGCTATTGAATAGCAAAAAATTCGTACAAGTTAACAATAAAATGAATTACGTTAAATATTTTTATAATTGTATCAATATTTTATAATTGTATTTGTATTTTTTAATTACGATGAAACAAAATGAGGAACCTAAATATTTAATGAAATGAGAAGCCTAAAAATTTAATGAAATGAGTTATTGAATAAAAAAATCCTATAAGTTAGAAATTCTAGTACTTAATAATTTAATAAAACATCTAAGCATTCATAGAATCAATTACATAATAGGTTAAAGATACATTCAAGCCTTATATTTTATTAAGAATGTCCTTAACAATAATACCCAAAATGACTCCGATGGCAATAAGTACAAATCCTTGACTCCATGCCATTTTTTCTTCAAAGTTGCAACTTCATTTAGTTGTGCATTTGTTGAAAGTGAAAATTGATTAGGTTTTGATGAGGGTTCATTAGCCATAGACACAATTTCTTCATTTCGACGAGTCCGCCTATTTGGATCCATGACATAAGCACTTTGTGCTTCAACCAAAGTTCGACACCCCTTAAATCTAGCATTAGGAAACCTGTCAGTTGCCAATTTAACATCATCCCAATTTGTAAAAATACCAACTTGTCGTCCAACAAATACGGCATAGAAGTTGTATCTGCCCATAGTTAAGTACCTGAAAATGAATCATAATATCATCATTCATACACGTACATAAATGACAAACATTAAAAAGTTAATAAACTAACCATTCATCATTCATACACGGTGAGCTCGAAAGTGACAGGTCACAACTAAAAAATTACTGTCCACTACAAGCATTGTTAAATAGTTAAGCTAGAAGCATTGTTAGCATCCTACATTACCATATAATGGTGTTCCATAACCTACTAATTAAGAAATAAAGCATAAAGTTAGATTTCATCATCTAACAGGCTCCTCACATTAGCCTATTTCTGGTCTACAGTTAAACCCCATAAAAGTTTCCCAGCATAAGCATTCTTTGAGAAGATCCTTGGTAGTCCTAGCACCTTCTTCAGTGGAGAACCCCAAATTCCCAAGCTCTTCACCTAGCTTAGCTCCAAATTGTCCCACGATAGCATCAGCAATGATCTTAGCATTCTCTCTACTATTGTCAATGGCATGATCAAAGGAGGCAGCAAGGCTTTCTAACACTTCAATATCCCTCATCTTCGTTTTCCCTTTGTTTTGTTGGTTCCCTTTTATGTTGTTGGAAGAGGCGATAGAACCAGTGTGATGGGCTGAAGCAGTTGCAGTAGTTGGAGCAAGAGTGGCTGATGGGCCTATTGGATCTACTGGGGCAGCAGGAGCTGCTGGAGCAGTTGGTGCATCACCTTCAGTTTTATCAGTTTCAAGCTGAGCAATAGCATCTGCAGCATCTTGAGCTTCTGCACCAGTGGCTCTGTCTTTTCCATAGACAAACTCAAGTCTAAAGTAAAGTAGGAAAGACTTTCCAGGAGTGTAGTACTTGTTGGGGTGTCTCTGCAAAAAAAAAAACAGAAATCTTTAGTATGACAAACATATTATTATTAAGATGCTTCTATAAACAACCAACAAAGCAAAATAAAAAAATTACCCTTGACTATTCTTCCAGCACTTGCTTGCTGTCAACCTTAACGCATTGCTTGCTTTCATTCCAACCAAACCCACTACAGTTCAACATGTCAAAGGCTGTTTGATATTTGTCCTTCAACCCTTATGCTTATTTTTGGTATGCCTTTTATCAATGCCACAATCAAGAAACTTCTCAACCATCTTTCTAAAAAGAAGTTGGAAAGTACCAGGCTTAAATTACCCATTATCAGCTCTGTGACCAGCAACAACTGCCTCCTCCTTGAAGGTTACAAATGTTTTTGTTTCATCTGAAGTCCAAACTCTTAACATTGCACCTAAACCATGCAATGCCATACCCCAAACCATTAACTAAATGAAAGTTCACAATTTAATGGTTTCTTCTCCAATCATCAAACATGTTCTTAGCTAAATCCTCTCTCCATTGACTCCAATCATTACTTGTCTCAACACGATCAATAAATTCAGGGAAAGGTGCTTCTTCCCCAATTGGTATATAAGAGTAGTAAGCTCTATTGGATCATAAGTCACATGCAACCTAATAAAGTTGTGCAGAAGGCAACATGCAAGAATTATGTGCACTTGAGTGGTTGCTGGATAAAAAGATGGATTTCTTAGAATTTTCCATCTTTTTTCAGTAAACCAAATGCACGTTCAATCACATTTTCTGGTAGATGAGTGTCTCTTATTATAGAGCTCTTCTGGGTTCCTAGGTTCCCTTCCATCTCTTGCCTACTCTTGAATATGGTATCTTGTGCCTCTAAAAGGTGCAAGAAAGCCAGGATCATTTGCAACATCCCACTACCATAAGGAAAATACTCGAATACCCAAAGGGCATTCAAGTATATACCTTATGATAATGGTATGTTGGAGCAAAGCAAATCCAACTTACAAATGGCATCATCTAACATACTCAAAGATCACTAAATGTTTTTTAAAACCATTGATTGCATTCATTCACAATTCTTACACTGTTTCCATCATACAAATATTCATAAAACCTCTTATAGGTTCTAACAAAACTACAAAAATAAAAGATTCCACACTCCTGGGGTCAGCTGACAGACCTTTGAGTTATAACAAAATCCAAAAGGTCTTTTAGTCCTATCTAAAGCATTAGGTCTCCTGTCTCGTACCTGAAAAATCACGTTGCAATTTTTATGAGTTTTGCGAACTCAATAAGTGAACCATCTTTGAGATTTCATCGGATCACAAACACACATCACATATTGCACAATTATTCATTCTAAGCACGCATTTATTATTCAGATACTTACATAACATGACATCATATGGTCATTCATTTCAGCTTTGAAAATCATTCAAAGAGTTCCAGTCTTATAATGTTATATGCATGAGACTCACATTCGTTCTTATTGTTGTGATCGAGTGCCTATCACATTCTTATACAAATATTGGCTCATAGGGCTCAGTTAGAACATAATTACGGAGCATAACTCTACGTATTAAATCGGAAATCACGGAGCAAAGCTCTACGTGGAAGTGCTTCATTCTGGCAACTCAAATAACAACGCCTTTATCTGAATATGCATTTTATGAAATGCATCAAATACATATATGTCATATATCACAATCTCATATGATGCTCAAACAAAGCTCATGATCATTGGACCTAAGTCCGGCATTTAACTTTCGTTGAGGATTTACATAGTATTCAGAAATCCATAGCAATCAAAACCACAATCAAAGCACTTCCAATACATTCCCAAATATTGGTCTCCTCGGACAATTCAAGTCCGGAATTCATAAACAAATCGCAAACAATTTAAAAATATTGGAAGTTTAAACAAATTAAATTAAATCAATCTTAGAAAATCATCTAGGTTAACTCACAGAACGCTCCAATATGTTATTGCCTGGATGGTCCAGCAATGTCTGCCTGACGTCCACTTGGCTCCTCTATATCATACAAAACTCATTTACACATATCACATTTTTGTACAAATACAAAAGTATTCATTAATGCACATCTACTTATATGAAATATGCACAATGCGTGTTCAATGACAATTCCAGGGGTACTTTATTAAGATCCTTATGATCAAATCATTCAGATATCAAAGCCCTCATTAATACCATGGGCACTTATGATTTGAACCATAATAAAGCAATGTCAAAACAATTTGATAACTTCAATGACCACTTCAGATTTTTCTTCTCATATACATACGGGTTAACTTTGCATACTAAATTTGATAAGGTAAATGGCAAAATTAGGCAACACTTCCTTCTAGAAAAGTGTTCCTCTATGTCTTATGTTTCAATTGACACCAAAATCACTCAATTTGGTTCAATAATTTGGAAAATATACCTCAAACATTATCAGGTTGTTCACATTCAAAAACAATATACTATGCGCAACTTCCATCCAGAAATTCAATATCTTAGAGAATGAATCAAAATTCGACTTCTTAAGACAATTTGTAGGCCTATATCTCTAGTTTACTCAAAATAAAAAGCGCCTCATTTAGAATCCTATAGATCCAAATATAATCAAAATACTAAAATGTGTTTAGAAAAATAATCCTATTTCAATGTTCCAATAGATTCCACTCTTTGATTTAATCAATATTTCTCAATTCAATTCATAATGCTACAAAATTTTATGGAGGGATAGAAAATGTGTTAGGAATCCATTGGTTCAAGTCCCATGTCATTTGGAGGCCGGGAGAAGAAGTTATGGTCAAAAGAAGGAAGACTGTTCAAGTGAGTCAACTCTTTGGTTAAATCAGCAAAGACACCGTCCATTTTCAGTTAAGCACGAGGGTGACTTCCCAACCCACCAAGCAATGTCAACTTCTACTCAACTACAAATTTCATCTTCTTCCTCTATTCCATTTTCTCCAGCTCTTTCCAAAACAGAATTTTGGGTCACTTTTACCCGATCATTTTGACAAAGAAAACGAAGGATTTAGGCCAAACTTTCTTCTAAACAATTATTCCTTTATGTCTTAACTTTCAAATGAAACCAGTGTCATGCAATTTGGTTCGATATTCTACAAGTTATGCTAAAAACACTATAGACTATTCCAAACCACGACAGAATCCACAAACTAAACTTCCAAACTCCATAACTTTTGATCCAAAACTTCAAAAATTACAAATTTTATATCAATGGAAAGCTTAAAGAAAGATCTACAACTTCCATGAAACTTTGTCAAAAACTCTCAAGATCAGTAGAGAAAAATCATAGAAGTTTCAGATTGAAAATCTAACTCTCCACTGTTCATTCTCAGAAAATTTCCAAACTTCCACTTTCCAAAATCCAACACTTCAATTTTTATTCTTGTCATTTCTACTCCATTTCAATCAACTCATTCACCATAAATTTCACAGTACCTTTAAATATGCAAGTTTACTTTAAAAAAATCTCAAAATCATCAAAAACCAAATATCAATTATTCACTCTTCATATTCTGCATTTTAACATTCTCTGCACTTTCTTAACTCTCTTCCTCTAACTATCATTTATGCAATATTTCTCACCTCATACCATCATCTTACAATTATTTTTTAACTAAAAAACCATTCTTTTGGTTATCTCTAAACACTCATATATTCACGTACACTTATATAAATATATACATATTCATTGTGAAGAGAAACATAATATATCATAATATCATCCTTTTTACATTCTCTATTTTTCTTCTCAACTTTCATTTATTCACTCATTCCCATCTTAAACCATCATTTTACAATTACTCTTCAACTCAAAAACTATTTTCTTGATCATCTCTAAAGAATTCACCAACCCATGTACAACACACACATATATAAACATGTACAGTGAAGAACAGAGCACATATCACCTTTTCATATCTAATTTTCTACACTTATCTTATACACCATTTCATTTCTATTTCTAAATCCAAAAATCATTTTTCATCACTTAATCACTAACAATCCATCAAATGCTAAGTTAACACTAAAACCAAAATTTCATCCCATCTACACTGTGTTCATGAATATATACACGTATATGATATGTTCATGCAGCTAACAGTAAATTCATCAAATTTATCTCATAAATACATAACTCTAAAGGATTTATTCACTACTTGCTTATTGAAAAAATCCAAAAGCTTCAACTATCCCAAAGCCCTAACTCCATGCAAAATCACGTACTCCTTTGTGTAATTGACTAAATTCTGGTTTTTCATTAGGTAGAAAACACCAATAGCAAAGTGGGATTGATAAGGAAAAGGAAAAGCACAGAAAGCTATTAGGAGGATATTTGATGAAAACTTTGTGTGTTGGGAGGAAATCTGAAGAAGGTAATGAAGAGGGAAGAACTTAGACATATAGCTAACCTTTATCAACTCTTAGATGATTATAACTTATTTCAACAAAATACAAAACCCACTTATTAAGTTAGTGACACTTGTTACTTTCCTAATGCTTAAGCCTAAACTAAGTTTCTTCCTTGACTAATTCCTTTAGTATCATCTTTACAATAACTATCTCCAAATTTTTTTTCTAGTTTCCATTATACTCCATAAATTCCGAAAATTACACCAAAATTAAAAAAATATTACAAATCCACTAATCAATAAAATTTCCAATATACATAAATTCAAAATTCACAAAAGTCTTAAAAAATCACAACTCAGTCCAAAATATACCTGGAAAATGTCAATGAATGCACGTACAATTATTTTCAAGTGCAGAAAAATTTCACTATTCACATGTATGTTTGTGACATTTTATGCATGAGCATGAACTGCATTTCTAAACTCTCATAGATTACTCATATTTACTATTCTAACCTTCCCATAGGTAATGAGATGTTACATCATTAGTATAGCCTGCATATACTAAGTAGTAATTTCCTATAAACAAATGACATTATTACTATTGTTGTTTTAATCAAACCTTTAAAAAAATTAACAAAATTTTGAAAATTTTTATCTTACATACCCCTTGGAACTTGAAGTCTATTAGGCCTAGTAACAACATAACGCAGAACCCTTGAATCAGATGCTGAACCCTCCCATCTAGCAAGAACATAAATAAAGTTTTAGTTCTTATCACACACCCCTAACACATTAGTGCATATTTTCCCTCTCCTCCCTCTATATCTAGGTTTGTCTGCATGGGGAACTATTATTTCTAAATAGGTCCCATATAGAGCACCATGGAAACCCTTTTAACAAAATTCAAAAAAAAGTTCTAGTTTAGTATTTTAAAAAAGTGAAATTAGACAATTTATTTTAGCTAATTAAATTTACTAACCTTAAACCATTTCCATCTATTGTCTGTGCAATCCTCAGGAATTGGTGTGGACTTGACATACAATAGATGTTGGAGCTTTAGTATAGCCTTCAACATATTATGGAAGACCCTACTTATTGTTTCCCCTGACTTCATAAACCTAACTTGTACTACTCTATTAGATTCATTTTGTGCTAATATTCTTAGGAAGATTAAAACTTTTTCTTCAATAGGCACATGGCCATTATTCCTTAACCCACCATGGACTTGAAGCATTTGACATAACAATGTAAATGCATATAAGTCCATCCTTAAATCCTACTGGCTTTTTCCTACCACCCTTATTCAAAATCCTATCTATATTAGCTTGCCTAGTTGGTATTGTCAATGCCCTACTACCTATAGCATTTTCACTCCTACTCAGTTTTCTTTTGTATACATACAACCATAGCAATATGACCATTCTCATAAAATCCAATTCCCCATTCTAAAACTCAAACAAACTCAGACACTTGAACATAGCATCATGATCCTTGTTATCCATTTTTATAAATAAAAATGTTTGCAAAGATTAAAAAAATGATCATAAACCTTGGATATCCTTATCTCATAAAACAAAACATGTAAAATAAAAAAATGAAACATAAATAATAAAAAAATAGAAATAATAAAAATTTCAAATCACAATTAGTAAAAAAAATAAAAACACAAAACAAACAAGTAGAAATAAATATTAAAAAATTGAATCAAAATTAATAAAAGAAGAAATATTCCAAAAAAATAAAAAAAACACAAATACAAAAATAATCAAAAAATCAAAACAAACACAAACAAAGAAAGAAACTCAAAACAGAAAACAAAAAGCACAAAAACTTCGATTGTTAAAATTAGGGTTTACTGTGACACCCCTAAAATTGAAAATTGATGAAAATGACATGGATCATGTAGATTTCAAGTTCACAAACACGAAAATAGAAAAAAAATAAATTGAAGAACTCACCTTTGACTGTCGATTAGAATAGAGAACGGACCGGTTTCTTGCTAGAGAGACAAATAGGAGAAGAATGTGCTAGTAGTTAAGAGAAAGTGTCTAGTGAAGAAATGAGAAGAATGGTCTCTTTTTTGCTATTTATACACTTGCGTATGTGTGGAATATTAGTAATAATATAGGGGTATTTTTGCCCAATAGCTCGCGTGTTTTGTTTTTTGTGACAGGCACAAGAAAGTTGTGTCACGTTTTTGGACGGAATAAAAAATTTATGTTTTTATGAGCTGGCGTCGAAAAAAAATGGGCAGTGTTAGCAACCAAACACTGCAGGGCATAGGTTTTTTGTGCTTTGTTATCTGTCTCCACCTGCAGAGACATCAACTAAACCCAACGTTAGAGCATGCTGGTAGTGACGTTGGATAGAGTGGCTAGGTGACTGTCAAATGGGAGAGACTAAGAGTAAGAGATGATTGCACTTGGCGACAACTGTTATAGTGTTGCTTCTGCTTGTGTTAGGGTTAATAGTAGGAATGATATAATTTTATGTTTTTTTGCAATTTGGTCATCATATTTTTTAAAGTTTACCAATTCCTCCTGTACGGTACCGACATTAAGAATACTAGTCGATACTGGCCAATACCGACCAAAAACATCAATACTAATTGGTACCATAAATTGATACAGTACTAAAGGTTATTGTATCAGTCAATATTGGCCGATACTGAATAAAAACATTGGTACTAATTGGTACTGTAAACCGATACGATACTAAAGGTTATTACACCTTTCTTTTGGTTAGTATGGTACATTCTAGCTCATACATACGATAGGATAGAGTAACCTATATACTGAAAAGATATGGAGATGTATAAAGATATGGAGATGCATGTTGTTTTCATTATTTCAGATAAATATTTTGTAATTATTAACAATGTTTCTTATGATTATTTTGAAATATACACTCGTTTTGTTACATTGACGAAGGACATATATGACAAATATTTTTCATATGACAATAACGGTTGATTAGAAATCATACGTAAAAAATATTGATTTGGTGGTAGCTAACTCATTCTTCAACAAAACACTAGTAACTTTTAGTAGGAAAATCACGAAGACTCAGATTGACTACTTTCTTATAAGGTGAAACAATTAACCCATTTACAAGTATTACAAGGTGATACCTAACACATGCTTGTTAACTCAACATAGATTCTTAGTCAGGAATCTTTTAATTAAATAAAGAAGAGAAATTTTCGAAGGTGCACTAAAGTTAAATGGAGGAACCTAAGAGGGGGTGCTGTGAAATAACATGAGGATAGAGTCATGTTTGGAGAAATATAAAAATTTGAAGGATATGCTAATTGGATATGGGAGGGAGTAGCAACTTGATTGACCTATATGGTGAGTCGGTCAATTATATAATAAGTGCATAGCATAATTGTAGCTAGTATTGACAAGCACGGGTCAATCCTACGAAGACTATGAATACTAGTACTTACCCTTCTCCTATTATCTAGCTTAAGGATTGATTTTACATTTTTAATGAAAAGAAAATGAAAACTAAAACAATTAAATAAATAGGAAACGATAATGAATACAAAGATAGTGGAATTCACTTATAAAACTATCATTATCAAAAATTAGTATCTAGTTTCGAATCCCCTTAAACCTATAACAAATTGATCTTTTATCATGTAATTGTTTTGTTTGTGTATTGGACTGTGGAGATTCTTATGGTATGCTAATAGCTAACCTTGAGTATATTAACAATTAATCCTAAGATATCTAACCAAATTACTAAGGTTAAATCTTATATGACTATGTTATTGATTTATGATTCCCTTCATTACGTTTGATCCTAATTCAGAAGATTTATGTCATCCTATCCTTAGGGTTGCAATCAACTCCTTCTAATTATAGTAGATCTATTCATACTAGGATTTCTTAATCTCTACATATGAAATCATATTATGATATAATATTCTTAGGTTATTAGAACATAAATA
This sequence comes from Erythroxylum mucronatum, assembly GCA_027563825.1. Taxonomy (NCBI): domain Eukaryota; kingdom Viridiplantae; phylum Streptophyta; class Magnoliopsida; order Malpighiales; family Erythroxylaceae; genus Erythroxylum; species Erythroxylum mucronatum. Next base: position 7,666,355 of record JAOSBP010000009.1, read on the forward strand.
AAACGTTTAATCAGATCATAATATATCAAATAACCAATTGCATTAATAAAATAATCAAATCATATCAAAGTATTAACATAAGATTCATCTAACCTAAATACTAACTGTACATGTAGTTACATATGATTGAATACGAAATCAAACATACATAAATATAAATACGAATAGAAATCAATAGGTTCATAATTCTAATTCTCCTTGATTATCTTCTATCGAATGTTCTTACAATGTAAAGGGTTGATGCTATATTTCGATGGATCTTTTGATGATTTCTTCGTCTTTTCCACTTCTCTGGACCAAAATCGCACCTAGAGAACGAGTTCCATGTCTGAATGACCTCCTCACATCTGTTCTCCTCTTCTCCTCCTAAAAACATCTTTTTATCACAAAATTTAGGACTCTACGAGATGCACAGTCTCTTGCACAGCCTTGCATCAGACCGTGCATCACTAAATTCTCTGAAAATTGTGAAATTGCATAGCCTCGAATCAAAACATATGCAGATGCACAATCGTTCATCTCTTCTATTTATGACCTTAATATCTTCATAGTTAGGTCAAGATTTCTTCATATAAATTGTGGCTCCATTTCTCAACTTTCCAATGAATCCTCTTTTGTTTAAAACAAAGCCCTGAAGCTAAAGTTATGGGCAAAAACCATGGGAAGGTTAGATCGGGTCAAGATAGATTTTGTATCACATTCTTAGCCTTTTTAGCCCCTTAAATAGCACTTTTGGGGCTTGAGTTGTGCATAGAAATTATGGCCTAGGATGTTGGCTTGAATTTGAGCTTTTGAATAACCTAATTTGGATCTCATAAGCCTCAAATATGTCTATGTAAAGTTCCAGTGGTTAGGCTGCCAATTATGTAGAAATAAGTTTTACTTTGAACAAACGATTGCTAGTCCAAATGAATTCAAATAGCTACGAGTCTTTTCTTCTTGAAAATATTGAGATGTCCTCCAAATATTCTCTAAAGACTAAGTTTAGATTCTAACTCTCCATCTATGTTAAAAACAGTGCATAGCTTTTGTGTGTCAAATCTTCATTTTATGTTGTGTTTACGCTTGAATCATTTTCTTTTAAGTCCATAAAGGCAATTATCACCTATGAAAGCACTTAGAGCAAATTAAGTACCAAATATAGGATAAAAGTATAAAGTATCAAGAAAAATACTTCAAACATGGGTGTAAAGATATATTCAAATATCCATCTATCAAACATCCCCACACTTAATGTAATAGCTTGTCTCTATACTTAGGTGCATTTCATTTGTGAATTCTTGAGGTGCATTTCATTTGCATGCATCATATTTGCATACACACATGAATCATGATTTAGAGACATTGTAAAGAAAGTGTATGCACTCAATTGATATATCCCGGGGTATGAAAGTTTTTAATTGATTATGATGTACTTGTGTGTTGATTATATCTTGAATTTTGTTTTGATAGATTATAATTAGTAATTTGGAATTTGTTGTTGCAATTGAGTGATTGATGAAGTGATATGTGCATCTAGTCTAGGAAAAATGTTAAAGGGTAAGACAAATTGGTACATGAGAATTTAGGTTGATTAGGCCTATGAAATTGTGACATGTGGCATTAGTAATAGAGTGACAAATGGCTTGAATAAATGAGTGACAAATGGTGGTATACTAGGGTGACAAATGGTTTAGGAAACGATGAGACAACTGGACCAAACATTAAGTGACAATTGATAGTTAAAGTATGAGACAAATGGCATGAATCTTAGCATGACAAGTGTCATGCCAACTGTCCCAATTTTCACCACATACCTACACCCATGATATACACACTTGAAAGATCATCTTACCTTTTGTTCTTGCTATTTGCTACCTTCTTCTTCCTTCTGCCACTGACCTATACCCATAACCCTTACACCTTGAGTTTTTGCTAAAATCCTGCACCTTGTTACTCCAAAATTTTGTTGTTTTCATCTTGTTATTAAAACTCCTTTCTATATCTATCTTGTTCTTAGTGTATGCTTAAATGCTTTGAAGGCTTGGTTAACTTGTAAATTGAGGAGACCTCGAGTTGAACAAGTAAGTGATTTATTGATCTATTGTGATATATGTTAGCATAACATTTATGATGATTAATTAGGGATGAACTTGGTTCCAAATCAACTACCAATTTTGTTTCCAAATCTTTCCTTACCATAACTCATACAAAGATCCTGTAGGAGAGAAGAAGAAACTTTGAACTCTTTCAAATTTTCAACAAAACTCAACAATTGAATTTTTCCAAGCTTCTCTTATAAACCAACGACACACTCATACCATTTTTCTTCATTAGCCATGTGTCTTATTAATAATTAAAGACATTAAATGGACATGAAGTTTGCTTTCCACGTGGATGACCAAAATACATTATTTAATGGTCTTAAGCTTATCTTCTTCTCCCTTCCAATGATGGACGACGCATATATATATATATATATATATGTATATATATATGTATATATATGTATATATATATTAATTACTTAATTAATTAACAGATATATATATAATTGCTGAACTGGTCCAGTCATACTGGGGTCGATCCTACCGGCCTACCGGGCCCCGGTACTGAATAAACATCGGAGACCTGTTTCAGCAATATCAATGTCCCGATCTCATCGGGACATATCCCGATCTCATCGGGATCCATTTAGATCTAATGCTCTCCATATATTGGATCACTATCCAAAACTATTTTACGAATTCTTCGAGCCACTCTTATGCGTGTGACCCATTAGGTTCCCGATTATGTTGGCCACTTAGATTAACACTTAATCTGAGCAAGTCATGAGCGGTATCTAGCAACACATCATGACCCCCAAT
>JAOSBP010000009.1:7706637-7716889 GCA_027563825.1 Erythroxylum mucronatum
TTTTGATAACTAGAGATCAAGTTATGGCTAAAACACCGGAGCATGCTCAATGAACATTTTCATTTTCCAGCTTTTAATTTCTAATATTTCACATACAATAGTTCTAACTTCCAAGAAAAGTTTAGGGTCCAACAATGATCATGTTCTAAACTCCTTTAGGGATTGGTTTTTGAATTAATGTCAATGTGATTTCATTTGATTTTAATACATTGGGTATTATGGCTTTTTGTTGTATTTGCATGCTTCGAGAACAAATCAAGAGAGTGAATCGATAGCAAAATGATTAGATTGGGTAATGAGAGTTAAACAATCCAATAGATCACTCAAATAATAAAATCAAAAGTTTATACGAAGACAGATCTCATGTGAGGACCCGATAGTCTATTAGAGGGCTTAAGATTTGATTAGATTTGTGGCATTTTTGTTAATTGAGAGATTACAAATTCCATAATTCAATTAGGGGTTATGATTTAACGTTTAATGATTATAACTCAAGAGAGAGTGATCCCTTCGAAAGCCTAGGACCAATACCGTATTAACTTAAAATTAATCATCTTAGCATTTGATGATAGGATAAATCCCCCTTCTTTTTTTTGATAAATCAGAAAGATTAAATTAATGAAAAATTATGTATATCAAATATTGCCAAAGCAACAGTCTCTAAGCCCAACCAAAGGAACTGGCAGCAACATGAGGGGTCCTAGATTCCCTCACCAAACAACAAACACAAGTCTGAAAACAGCAACAACCACAACTCCCAAAAGAAAACAGGATTACCAGCAACACACCCAAAATAAGATAAAAGACGCAAACACCAGAATAAGCAATCAAGGACAGTAGTCACGACAGACAGTAAGAAGTGGCTCTCCAATGGAGAGGGTGACAAAGAAAATAAATTTGAAGACACCATCACAGCGGCAAGGTAGTACATTGATGCGGGCAGCCAAGAGGAGATGGAGATTAAAACACAATTACGATCGATTAACGAAAGAGGTACCTGCAAAAAGAACGAAAAAGAAACAGGGAAAGGAAGAACAACAACCTCCCATTAACTTCTCTCGATGTTTAAGCTGAGTTGTTCCTGTACTTGGAAGATCACGTTAGTAATAATGTTCCCCTCTTCCAAAGATGCATTTTTTAAAGTTCTAAGGTTTCTTTCAGACCATAAGCTGTAAACAATAACAGTGAGAAGAATGAGAAAAATATTAAGGTCAAGGTTCCTGTGTCCTTGGGGTTGGCTGAACCAATGGATAACAGCTGGGAGATTGGGGAGGTAAGGAAAATTGAGCTGAAAGCGGGAGATACAGTGTAACCACACCGATTTGGAAAAAGAACATTCGAAAAAGAGATGGTTGGACGACTCATTATCCAAAAGGCATAGAGAGCAATGATTTGGGATATAAGTATACCCGAGCTGGTCCCTAGTCTGGAGCTTATTAAGGACAGCTAGCCACAAAATAAAGGCATGCCTAGGGTTAGCCCCTTTGTGCCAAACTAACTTATGCCAAGGGACTTTAGGAAGAAGAGGTCTCAGCAAGGTATAGGCTGAAGTGTTAGAGTAAATTCTTGTACGACTAGTAGTCCATTCCAGGTGATCCGACTCAGACCCATTCGGGTGCTTGGTAAAGGCTCGATTGTACGAATGGTCGCAATGATGGCGCCCTGCCAACACCACATATTGTCTCGGATAATGTCAGCAACTCTTGCAGTCATTGGAAGGTCTGACCCATTGATAGCTCGAGAAGTAGAGAGATCCTTTAGGATACCGCTAGGGTGCAAAGGGTCCTGCCATAAGAGAGTAGAAAAACCATTGCCAGTTTTAAATCTGAACTGATTCCCAATAATATTTCTAACCTGAATAAGTTTCCGCTAACTCCAAGAACTATTAGCTGTAGGCTGAGCACTCCAGAAAGTAGACCGTCTAAGAATAATAGAGTGAACCCACTTCAACCACAATGCTTCCTTATCGTTGAACAAAATCCATATTCTTTTTCCTAGTAAGGCAGTGTTCCAAGTAGATAAATGTTTAAGCCCCAACCCACCCTCTGATTTAGGACGACACAAGTCATTCCACGTAACCTTAGCATGAGTTTTAGACTCCACCTTCCCAGACCAAAGGAAGTTCCTAAGTTTGGACTCAATTTCTTTAAGGACCGAGAGAGGAAGCAGGAAGTGACTAGCCCAGTAGACCTGAAAAGTGGACAAGACAAAAATAACAAATTGAAGTCGACCAGCGTAGGATAAGGCTTTGTGGGTCCATTTATTAACTCAGGCATAAATTTTATCCAACAGCGGAATACAATCACGCCGAGTCAATCGACCCGTTAATTTGATGGTGCTCAATTTGATTCCTTATGTGTTGATTTTACAATTTAATTTTTAATCAATCCATATTCACGAATTTACTTTTCTGTTTAGTTTTTATTTTCTTTTTAATAATCCTTTTAGGCCTTAGATGACTTAGAATTAGATTAGTTCACCAACTCCTCGTGAGATCGACACCTTTAATATTACAAGTTTACGACCTCTATACTTACAAATATTGGGGGGTTTTATTATATTAGATAAAACTTGCTCAAACAATAAGCATACTTGATTTCTTCCCATAAGATCCTGGTGTATAAGCATTGGAAGTATAATTGGTCTCTTATCTCAAGGGAATTCGTTCATAGGATGCACATAAAGTCAATTGTTATTGAAGTCTTGACCTTATTCATTATTACTAACATGTTTCTTAAAGTTAAACAAGTGATAAATGCATAACAAGGATTGTTCCTTAAAAGCTAGACTAACTCATGCCAGCTTACCTCAGGAGCATAGTGTTTAAACAACTTAAGTATAAATTGGAATATGAACTTCCTTAGGGAGTGAAGTGTCTATTTGATTATGTCCTCCTTATTTGGTCTTGGTAAGCAGTTAGTGAGAGCTTACATTAACTAGTCAAAACCTATAAGCCTAATGCTCTATTGTTATCCATTAATAAGATCACTAACCTTTGCATTTGTTTTCAACAAGTATTTTAAATGAAACAAGTTAGGAAATAAATAAAGTGGTTTATTGTTACACCAATTGTCAAACCAGGCCTAATTTCTTTTGAAATTCCTAATTATGCACTCGATAACACAACATAATTTTCCTCTTAACTTCAGTATATTGTGTCAAGTCCTGAGGTGTTTAGATTCCCTTGCATTTTCCATAAAATTTATCCTTATAAATGTTGAGTATGGATCTATTGAACCTGAAGATTATATTTATCTTTTAAGAGCTTTCATATCCTCTTAGATATGAGAATTTTTGAGATTTTTACAGATCTTATTCCCAAGCCACCTTGTTTCCTTATACAACAAATGCCACTACAAGATACTTTAGCTGTAACACCCATATACCCCCTGGGAGGATATGTAAGTGTCACAAAAAATAGAACTGAAACAATCCAAATCATACCAAACATTCCTTACATGCATTTCAACAACTCAAGCAAACATACATTACATATCATTAAATGTTGTTGTAAACAAACCATAATGTACATCAAATATAATGAACTTATCAAAATACATGCCTTAAACATAATCCATCCTGTAATAAGGTTATTACAACCCTTAATCAAAATATAAGCTATCACATATTGTCAGATACAACTCAAAAACTCAAATATACATCTTTTAAAACAAAACAAATTCCATAACATAACACATTCTTCATTAGCCACTACGGTAGTCATTGTCCCGGTCTTTAAACCTTCTTATCAGAACCTACACTGAAGCAAAACCACTGTGCTAAGCATAAAGCTTAGTGGGGAATAACTAAACATAATGCATAATGGTGACTGTTTCTAACAGTCGTCTAACATTATATATACAGATCCAAATCATATCACAACAATCTTTAATTGTTCATAATACAGAGTAATTCAAACATCATGTCTTAGAATAGAATATAATTCATCAATCAATACAGAAAATTCTTGCATCAGAACAAAACTCATAAATATCATAATAGGATATAATCCTTTCAGATCAAAATATGACTTATATCAGAACAGAACTTGTTTTGTATCAAATCAGAGCTTCTCTTATCATAATAGAACTTGTTTTTATCAAAACTAAACATGTATCATTATACAAAATAAGTTAGACTGCTAATCCTCTTTATAGAAATGAGTAATGGGACCAAAACAGAAGATACCATGATTAGTATCTGAAATAGAAGAGACTAATGTCTCTAAATCAGGGGACACAGTAGTGTCGATATCAAGAGACACCTTAGTATCACAGGAGCAGCTATAGACCCTTCTAGTTATGCCTAATTACCCACGACTAGGACTTAACAGTTTTAAAATAACCCATTTCAGATTTCAGAATTTCATGTAAATGATGTAGTGCTTAATATATGACCTTATTTATTTGATTGAACTTAATACGTCTTATAAATGCATTAAAGCATTAATAAATGTATTGAGTCATCACACATTATGTATATTCACACAATTAGAAAGTGCTTCCAATACAATCTCAATTATCAAACTCCTCAGACAATTGATGGTCCAGAATTATCACAATATCATAATCACATAATAGTGAAATAATGCATAAGTATGAATTCATTTACTTATGCTCAAATTGAACCCATTCATTCTCACTTGAAAAAACTTATCATGCCTTATAAGCATAAGTATAAATGCACCAATGAATACATGAAGTAATTACACTTTACATGTACTCACCTAAAGTTCTCAATTCTCAAACATTCATAACTAACATATCATTTATATCATTTAAAACACATTTGTGTTCATAAGTATACTTCATTCCTTTAACAACTTATAAGTTTCAAAATTAGATACTTAACCCCTTACTTAAGTTATTACTTCAATTAAAAATCCAAATCTTATTAAATCTTTAATAAACTTATTCCACATCAAACTAGGTTCATTTTACACCTTAATTAAGTCCAATTAAACCATTATAAAGTTCCTTAACCTTTTATGGTCCAACAATTTCCCAAAACCAATATTTTCTCCTTCCTAAGTACTTCCCACAACTATGGGAATAAGCCTTACAAATCCCACGATCGTGGGATGAGTGAACCGAAGTTTCACTCACCTACAATCTCCAATTTGTTTCCAAAACTTGACTTCTTCACTTCTATTCGACAAAGTCCATCAATTTCACTTCATATCTACCTTATTCATGCTTCAATAGCTCATCATATTCATGTCTGAACCAATTCAAAAATCATTCATTAAGTAACTACAAATCAACATCTTCCAAACATCAAAACCAAAATAGAAGTTATAATACAAGGATCATTTTTCTAGCATTCTTTTATCATCAACTTAATACATATTTCATCCCAATTCAATTATCATAAAACTTGTATTAATACATGCTATCAATTTTAGAATTCCCTTACCTAATTACCTTCAAATTACTTCTTCAAATAACTAACCAAACCAGCCCCGAAATTTAGGTATATGTAAGATGATCTTAACACTAAGATGATAACAACATAAAAGGTAGTATAAAGTAGCTTTTTTGATGCAGTAACTTACAAGGATTCCAAGAGAAAATTATCCCAAAAACTTCAGAAGTTGAGAGGAAATGAGAGAGTTTTGGTGGAGATCCTTTAATGAAGACCGTAGAAACTCCTTGCAAGTTTAGCACCTAAGTTGCTAGGTGTCCTAATCTTGGAGAAGCACATGTCACCAATGAATGTATCATATTTGTCCTCCCTTTAAGCTACCAAATGTCACACATATATTAGGCCATTTGTCACTTAATCAATGCTTCCAAATTTTATTCAATTATACTCCCATTTGTCCCTTATTTACTCATGCCAAATGTCACTAAATGTATAGGCTTAGTCATCCAATTTTCATGTACCAACTCGTCTTGCCACTTGACATTTTCCTTGTCCAAATGTACATTTTAATACATCAATTTTCTAATGGTATCAATTAATTCCAAATCACTAAATATGATCCATTAAACCAACATTCAAAACATATACAACTTACAATCATGTCACAATTTAACAAGTATCACATATGCCTTTATAAACATGTAACATTTCAACTAGGGTATAATTTGGGGCCTTACATTAGCCCCCGAAGTTTTATATGCATTCCCATTCCACAAGAAAGTTTTCAATATCTTTGGCCATCTTTAGGAAAAATGAAGTGGGAGATCTAGTATTTGTATAAGTTACTCAGCATTAATTTGATCAGCCAGATTTTTTCAGCATAACTCAACTCTCTATTATACCACTTGCTAAGTCTTCTTTCAATTTGTTTAAATAAAGGTATGCACTCTTTAGAGGAGGGTTTATAACTTGTGATTGGGACCCCTAAATATGTGAAATGAGGTATATCTACTTTCATCCCAGTGATTTGAGCTATATCATCTTGAATTGCTTCTATATCTTTGGAAAGCATAATGAAGCTTTTATCTAGGTTTATCTTTATATTTGAAAGCTTGATGAATTGGTTAATGGAATAGATCAAAATGGACACTGAGGGAGCATCAGACGTACAGAACATTAATAAGTCATTAGCAAAAGTCAAGTTAATAAGGTTTAACTTATTGCAATTTTTATGATATTTAAAATAGGGACTTTATGGAATGTTGTGCGTAGTGAACTATAGTAAAACCTCCATACAAATTGAGAATAGGTAAGGGGATAGGGGGTCCCTTTCCTTTAATCCTCTCCTTTAAACTACTGTGTTTATTCCCTAATAATAAGGACACTATAGGAAGTGGTGTTTAGACATTGATTTAACTAGTAGATAAATTTCCTAATCAATCCAAACACTTCCAGATCTTAAAAAAAGTTCCCTCCTTGGAAAATTAAATTCTTTCTTAAAATCAACTTTTAAGTCACATATCTTGCCAGCTTCCTTTCTTACGTAGCTTTTAAAAAGCTCTTGGGCAGTCAATAGGTTATTAATTTTTTGAAGGTTGTTTCCTTTAATATTAAAAAATATTTTCCTAATTAAGAAATTTTATTTCTAACTAGATTATAGTTTCTTACTTGTTAAATTTCAAAAAGATTTCTTTAAAATTATAATAAGTAAGAAGAATAATGTTGAGTAATGATAGATAGATATCTGACTATATTTTTACCCCCAAGTTTGATGTATTTTGCTTGATATTTGATACTTTTTAATATTTTGGTACTTAATTCACTCCAAGTGCTTTCATAGGTGATAATTGTCTTCATGGACTTAAAGGAGAAAAATTCAGACGAAAACATGACATAAATTGAAGATTTGACACATAGAAGCTATGCACGATTTTTAACATAGATGGAGAGTCCGAATCTAAACATCGTCTTTAGAGAATAATTAGAGGAAATCTCAATATTTTCAAGAAGCCTAGATTTGTAGATGATCGAATTGGTTTGGACCATCAACCATTTGTTCAAAGTAAAACTTATTTCTGCAGAATTGGCAACCTAAACACTAGAACTTTACATAGACATAACTGAGGCTTATGAGATCTAAATGAGTGATTGAAAAGCTCAAATTCAAGCAAACATCTTGGACTATAATTCCTATGCATAAATCAAATCCCAAAAGTGCGATTTTGAGGGGATAAAGAGGCTAAGAATGAGATATGAAGTCCATCTCAGCCCAGTCTAAACTCTAACCTTCCCTTGTTTTTGGCCCATAACTTTAGCTACAGGGCTTTGTTTTAAGAAAAAGAGGATCCGTTGGAAAGATGAGAAGTGTTACAATTTATATAAAGACATCATGACCTAAATATGAAGATATCAAGGTCAAAAACATGACATAATGCAAAGTCATGCATCTGCTCATGCACTTTGCAATTTTTAGACAAATTTGGTTATGCACGGCCATGTAAAAGACAGTGCATCTCCCTAAAATCCTAAATTTCTTGAAAAAAATATGTTTTTGCGATGATAACAAAGGATGAGACTTTTGTAGGAGATTTCAAGACATAGAGAACATCCAAAGGGGACAATTTTGGTCCATAGAAGCGGCAAACATGAAGATTTCATCGAAAAATCCTTCAGAATACAAGATTAAGCCTCTACATCACAAGAACATTCGATAGAAGACATTCAGGGGAATTTAGAATTATGAAATCATTTTTTATTTGTTTTTCTTTCAATGTATGTTTGATTTCATGTTCAATAATATGTAGCTAAATTTCCAATTGTTATTTAGGTTAAATGAACCTTATGTTAATCCTTTGATATGATTTGGTTCCTTTATTAATGTAATTGGTTTGATTGATTATTATGATCTGATTACGTGTTTTATTGATAATCTAATTTCATACGTAGAGGTTGAGAAATCCTAGTGTAAATAGAACTACCGTAATTAAAAGGAGCTGATTGCAACCCTAGAGATAGGATGACATAAATCTTCTAGATTAGGGTCAAACCAAATACAGGGACTTATAAATTGCTAACACAATCCTATAAGATTTAACCTGAGTAATTAGGTTAGAGACATTAGGATTAGTTGTTAGTAAACTCAAGGTTAACTATTAACATACCATAGGAGACTCTATAGTCCAATACATCAACAAAACAATTGCATGATCAAAGATCAATATCTTAAGGATTTAAAGGGATTTGAACCTAGATACTAATTTCTAAGTGAATTACATTGTCTTTGTATTCATTATCGTTTCCTATTTCTTTAATTGTCTTAATTTTATTTTCTTATATTAAAAATCTAAAATCAATCCGTAGGCTAGATAAAAGGGAAGGGTAATTACTAGTATTCATCATCTTCGTGGGATCGACCCGTATTTGTTGGTACTAGCTATAGCTATATCGTGCACAAGCAGTTTATTACATAATTGACTAACATGAAATAAGTCAATCAAGTAAGTTTTACCTATAATAAAACCCTCAATATCTACAAGTATATGGACCATAATTTTTAGTATTAAAGGTGTTGATCCCACAAGGAAATAGCTAAACTAAGTGAACCTAACTTTATCTAAGGTTGTGAAATATGATTTGAATGAAAACAAAATATCAAAAACTAAAACAATTAAATAAAATTAAGCACTTAACAATTAAGCTGCCACAGTAAAACAAGGATGATTATGTATGAAAGTGTAGGATTCGTTCTATCATTATTTTGCTCCCTTAACCACTTTGACTCAATTGGGCATCCATTCTAAATTTTTGAAGGGTTTGATTGTTCTCTCTCAAGTCCTAATCATTTAACCCCAATTGATTAAACCTAATTGATTACGAAATTCCAAATTTTGCAATCTCTCGATTCACAAAAATAGCCTAATGTTTTTAACTAGTTCTTAAGTGATCTATCAAATAATTGAGTTTTCACATAAGATCTCTCTTCGTATAATTATCAATTTGATATTTGCGTGAATTATTTGGTCATTAACACTTGTTACCAATGATCTGAATACTGTTCCGTACTGGACGGTACCGGCCTGAACATTCCGTTTCGGCAGGGATCTGGTACCGAAACGGGAATAAATGTACCGAGAAAAAAATCTGGCCAGTACCGGTCGGTACCACAGATACCGGAAAAATCCATACATTTCTGCAAAATTTAGAAAACCTAAGAACTAATTTGCAAATAACCAAAAATTAACCCTAAAAAAACTACCCCCCGACCTTCGGCCGCCCACATCTCTTCTCTCTTCTCTATCACCCGTTGCCTGCCTCCATCTGTCGCCCTCCGTCTGTCCCTCCACCACCTGAATCTCACCGGCTGTCTCTCTCACGCCGCGTCGCCGCCCCTCCCTGGTCTGGATCGGGACTCCAGTGGTCTCCTCGAGTCTTCCTCTTCTCGTCCGTCCGTCTGTCGTCCTCTGGTGGTCTCGTCGCTCGCCTCCGTCGCGTCGCCCATGCCGCCTACATACGCTGCCTCCTCCATCCTCCCTCTGTCGCAACCAACACCGCTAGCCCACCGACCCAAGTGAAGACCCAGTGACCCGAACCCGACGATGTACCAAATTTTTTGGGTGTGTGTTGACAAGTAAATGGAATTTTTTTTATGTTGTGGATTGGAAATGGATTGGATTTGTCATGTATTAGAGTATTAGTGTTGATCGGTTGATGAAAATCTTAATGAAAATGTTGTAGGTGGGTGGAGTTGTGGAGGATTGGGTTTGGAACTTTGGATGCTGTTGATTTCGGTTCAACCGAAATTGTGATTTGTCATTTGTCATTTGTGAGTTATCAACTTTCAACCGAAATAGGAAGTTTGAAATTGGATTTTGGAATTGGATTTTAGCAT
>JAOSBP010000009.1:7720042-7735979 GCA_027563825.1 Erythroxylum mucronatum
ATTTCAAATTAATTGTCATTATTATTTATTATTAAGATTTTTAAAAGCATGGTTGATGTAAACAGTAAACTAGTAAACTATACAGTACAACTGTATAATATATCAATATGGACTATTTTGCAATTTTTTAAAAGTTTAGGGACTATTTTATAAATTTAAAAAATATCCCGAAACTGTACCCGGTACTAACCGGTACCGGTACAGTTTCGTTCCAAAGCTCAATCCGGTACCGAGCCCGGTACGGTATTTATAACATTACTTGTTACCCAACCTAATCAGATTACTTTCAACTCACTCTCTTGATTTGTTTTCAAAATATTAGCATACCTAAATACCACAACACCATAACATTGTATTGAATCAATAATGATCAAGTCATAAAATAACTCAAGAACAAATCCTAATCTGAAAATTGAAACATCATAAACATGTATAACATCTTCAAACCTAATTCATACATCAAGCTTAAAGAAAATAAACAAAGGAAAAAAGAAAGAACTTGTGTTAGACTGATCTAGAAATGTTGGAATAGTTAGAACTCTTCAATGCTCCCTTTTTAATCTTCCTTGATTAATCCCAATTTGGTAAGATGGACGTTGCTCTTTTTGGTCTCTTTATGTTCTTTTATAGTAAATGTGGGACTTAGGGTTAAGTTTTGGGCTGACCTAGTTCATTTTGTTCCAAGAATGCCCTCAATATAAAAATAGATGGAAAATCTCGTGTATGGCGAGTGTCTGTCATGACTGTGACCTTAGAGAAAAATCTTTTTGACACAATCGTTACCCTACTTTATAGCCCATGCATGTTTTTCCAACTTCCATCATTCTTTAATTGTTTGTTTTCATTCACTAACAAACACATCAAAACACCTCAATAACACAAGATTAAGATCCAAAATCATGCTCTAAACCTCATAACACTTAAAACATAAACAAACAATCATATTAACATAATTATAAGCCTAAAAATACAATAATAATCTATTAAACACCTATAAATACCTATCAAGACATAATATAAACTAACATGTCAAGTAATTTGTTGAAATTTTTTAAAATTTTATTAAAGGAGTCAAGATAATTAGAAATAGTTTTCAAATTGAATTTTAAAATTATTTTCAATTCATACTTAATATCTATTTAGAATAGTAATTTGATTGTTTTTAGACATCAATGGTCTAATCTAATTTAACCATCCAAAGAGTTGGAAATATTATTTTAGAATATGAAGATCAATTAATAAAATCAAACAAAGATGAACGTTACATGAATATAATTTGATTATATTTGCAAGATAAATTACATGTTTTTATAAATTTAATATATCGGTGCACATATTAGATTTCATGTTTAAATGCGTGACATTGTACATGTAATTTATATTTGATAAGAATATTTTAAAATTAAATCTCTCATTAAAAATTAAGCACACGTTAAGAATGCAATTAGTTTTTAAAATTTTAAAATAGAATTAATGAAAGATATAAGACTTACAAAGCTTTACAAGGAACACCTAATAACAGATGGTGAACCTTTGTCTCGAAAACATAGTTAAAACATTGATACACACTAGAGACCCAATCTGAGTAACATCAGCTAGCAATTGCTCTTATATAAGATGCTCATTCTTGCTCTATTATAGTATTAGTCAATGTATGCATTAATCTTTTAGGCTTCAGTAATCTTCAAGTTATTGCTTTTAGCATCTCTGCTAATGATTAGTTAGTCTCTTAACCACTACTCTAGTTCAGTTAGTACTTGCTTTCCATCTTTCTCTCCACCTTTAAAACATCTATCATTCCTCTCTTCCATATTTTGTGTGTATATATATATATATGATCCAAATGCTACCACATATAATGCCATATCCTCTCTCAGTGAATTCATCAAGTAGCACATTCATTCTAGGAACTCTAAATAATTTAATGTAGCCTTATCAAGTTAACATAATTAATTTGACTCCTGATTATGCAAGAAAATTTACAATTGAAGAATAAATGAAAAAGAGTTTTAGTGTCTTCTTTACGAAGATGGAATTTTTTAAGTTAGATTTAGAAACTTTAACTTTTCCATAATTCCAAATCTATTATTAACTATTATCCATATGAGGAAAGCATCTTTAAGAAGAAGATTAATGTTACAAATTATCCTGGACCATTTAGATCTATGACTCCTAATTTTGGGGATCCTTTATAGGATTTATTCATAAAATTACCTGATAGATGACCATACTAGAAATATTGGTCTGTACTCCTTATGCTAGATCATATCTTAAAAGAATGTATATAAGCTCTCTAGGACAGTTACTCTATTATCTTCACTCCATCCATGTTTTGACTTTTAAATTAACAGGGTATCTCTCTAGCAAAATGAGTTGAGTATTACTCAAAGGGCTATTAGGTTCCACTTGTCAAAGTATAGTAAATTTGTTTCCCCGTTCCCCATCAAGCATTTAAAATTACTAGCTAGCTTGTTCCTTACATTAAGCAGTTGGGACATAAACTAGGAGGAGGAAGGCTTGTGATTGATCTCATATATACTTTTACCCTTCAAGAAGTTCATATGGACCCATCTGACCTAAAGAGATCTTTTTCTCTTTATCAGTCTTCACAATCTCTTAGCCATAAAGCCCTGGTTGCTAAAGACTATAGATATAATATCCATCCCCGCTTCATCCCTTGGTTTACACACTATAATTCATGCCACTTTGGCATTATACTTACTAATATGCTTTCCTGATCATAGGAGTCCCTGAACTAATCTTTCCAAGGCTTTAGTGAGTTCTTTTGATAGGAACAGATATGCGATGACTAGTATATATAGAGAGAGTTAGACTTTATCAACTAAACTCTACCAGCAAATGATAATGACTTATTACACCATTTTTTTTAATCTTCTTAGCACTTTTTCTAGTAATGGAAGGCAGTCCCTATATTGAAGTTTCCTTGTAGCTATTAGTAATCTAAGAGAACATGATTATTGAAAAACCCATCCTGGAGTTGCTACGTGAATAGTCAGAGGTGGCCAATTTACGTGTTCTTGTTGAGGCCATTGTAGAGGGTACAGTGGTTACAAATAGGTTAGGTTTTCCTAAGGACTTTGAGTAAAGCAGGAAAGTTTACTTGGGATAGAGGTCCAAATATATTGATGGTCCAGCGGGTAATAAACTAGTAGGTAGGAAATAAGAAAGAAGAAAGGTAAAGAGGCGGAAGCAAAGTAGGAGGAGCTATAGAAACAGATACCATAAGGATGAAGGTGGAGGGTGCAGATACAGATCTCAAGTGGGGGAAGGGGATTAGGTAGCATGGTTAGGAGAAGCAATCCTAGAGAGCTCTAAAATTGTAAACACTATGAACAGTTTGCAATTCTAGAGCTTCTCTCTCTAGAGTATCCTTATAGTATAAACAATATTTTTTTGTAAATCTTAAAACCATAATTCTATTTTTTGCAAGGCTTTTGAGTGACTGAAGACCTCTTTAACCCAAATATATTTTTATCTTAAATTAATAAGTCGTACTTAATTAAATTCATATAATTTGGATTTGTAACTCATGATCATATGAATTTAAAGGCAAGTTTAGAAATAACATATAAGATAT
This sequence comes from Erythroxylum mucronatum, assembly GCA_027563825.1. Taxonomy (NCBI): domain Eukaryota; kingdom Viridiplantae; phylum Streptophyta; class Magnoliopsida; order Malpighiales; family Erythroxylaceae; genus Erythroxylum; species Erythroxylum mucronatum. Next base: position 7,723,641 of record JAOSBP010000009.1, read on the forward strand.
GTTTTGACAATAGTTATCACCTAACAGATCTAAGAGTGACGTGATTGATAAAGTTGTTATATGAGCAAACTCATGATAAAATAACTTTGAATGAGATACTAATCTATTAGAAAGATTAGAGTAATTTTTTCAAAAATAGTATTAAGGGCTATTATTTTTAATAAAATAGTAGAAATAACCAAATATATGATTAAAATTATAATCTTATTTGGTTGTCATAACATATAACATATAACTAGCTTTCTTACATTTTTAATTTATTCTAAGTAACAATAACCTTTGTTTAGTATAATTGATACTGAGCGTTAGTAAACTAAATTTCTTAGATATAGTTTTAAGTTTGAGAAGATTTCTCAACGTTAAGAAGAAAAGTTGTATATATCCATTATGCAATTTTACTATTAATGTACATTGAGAATTTGGTAATGAAATTTTAGAAATATTTCAATATCTTATAGATGATAAAATGTAATGGCATTTTGAGTTGATTAATATCACATAAATTTCAATAGTAGCCTATAAGATAGCTTTCCACGTCATGATAGCTCAATACAAATAGTTGCTTAAAATAGAGATAATATATATTTCAACATCGCGATAACATGCCGTTGAGTATTTAATACTAAATTTAAATTCAACATTATTGTCTTATAGTTAACATAAATGATAAAATTACAAAGTTAGATAATTAAAACTATCTTTACACAGGGACAGAGTCACAGTGGGGGCACTTGTTCCCACTGGCTCCAAAAAATTTTACCTAAAAAAATTATTATTTTAAATTTTTAACTCATAAAAAAATTAAAATTTTGCTCTCATTAAAATTTTGCCCCCATTAAACCTTTTTTTTTACCTCTACTAAAATTTTGCCCCCACTCAAAAAAATTTCTGAATCTGTCCCTGTCTTTACATCTCGGTTAAATAAACATGAGGAAAGTCATAAAATAATTGAACATGATTGAAGTCGTCTTTGAATGTTGCGTACCTTAAAGAGCTGCCACTTTGCTGCATTTGGAAGATAATGAAAACCAACTTTGTGGTGATTGTGGGCCTAACGAGTCATTTTAATTTTCATCTGCTATTCTGTAAGTTTGCTGTGTCTATATATGCAAGCACTCTTCTTGTTGTCCTGGTCGGGAGGCAGGTACATAGAATCTAATTATTCGCATATGCAGTAAAATGCACCAAGGAGCCAGACCAAATTTCCAACTTCGGTGTTTTTGTGATTTGACTATTTTCTGAAAGTCACTCATAATTATTTTTTAAAATATTATATCAAATAATAACGATGATTCAAAGAGGGATGACCTTTTTACTGGTAAGTAGTTCTTTTTCCTTCTCTCTTCTGGAAGTGGTAGATCAACTGCGCCCGTTTAGTGCCACAGCTATGGAGCAATTCAGTATTAAGTGAGTTAATGGCGCTTTGTTGAAACATGTTGGAACAGAGTTCTAGTCCTGAGAGTGAAGAAATTTGTTTGAGTAGCACTTTACTTCTTACAAGCTCATCCGGTGCAAGCAAAGATTAATTTAGGAGTTGATGGCTTAAAGGAGTCTTTCCATAGTTAGAATCCTCCTGAAACAGTGACGGCGCTACATTAAGACTTGGGGGTTACTGGGCCTCCAAGTTTTTTCAAAAAATTTATTTTTAATATATATATATATATAAATAGAGTTATTTAAGGGTCAGTGGTGTACTGGGCCCCCCAAAATTTGAAAAATTAATTCTTGAGCTCTCCTATCTTAAATTCCTGGCTCCATCATTATCCTTAAACACCTTATAAGCTAATCAAAAAAATAATCTTCTCGTACGGTTAGTGTCCTCACAACAGAGGAGTTGGTGTGGGTTGAAGAATCTTCTAATGTTCATTTTAATCATTTTTTTTTGGTACCTACGAGGTATTCTAGGCGGGTCTTAACTATGGAAAAATACCTTTAAGCCATTCACACCTAGACTAATCTCCACTCAAGCCGGGTAAGTCCCTTGCGAGAGGCAAAGCTTTGGCCTCAAATTTTAAACGGCTGCATACATGAGGAGGGTTCGAACCTACGACTTCACTTAAACTAGGAGAGTCCCTTACTAACTACCCTGCACTTTGGAATTTTTTAATCAACTTTTCTTTGGAGATATATTTAGGAAACTAAGAGTCAATTGCATTACCTCGGTTACTACAATGGTCTGAGCTAACTCGATCAGACTACAGTGCTAACAGTGGAATGGCATTTTTTTTTTAAATTAGTGGAATGGCATTTAAAGTTAGGAAAAGAGACCATGTAGAGTTATGCAGTTCTGTTAAGTCTAATCAGTTTCTCCTTCCTTGTCATGTTTATGTTTATTTTTAAGCTATTTCGTTATTCATATTACATGTAAGTAATGTACAGGACAACCTTGTTTACTTTTCTACTTCATCAAATTAAGGCAGGTCATTCCCCTGTCAAGTCGTATAAGCTGGCACATGAAACTTTAAACGAATCTCCAACTACCCAAGAACCAGAATAATTCTCAATATTTTCATATGTCATCCGAATTTCATATCACAAATAGAACATCATATAATATAATTTAAAAAGGCGATCAATTGAACTTTTTCACATGACCCTTGTGTTGAAAAACTAATATTAATTGAATCACGGACGCAGCAAAAAATTAAAATTGTATGATTTCTCGATCGAATCTCAATAATTGAATAGCTTGAAAAATATGAATTATAAAATTAAAGAATCATACGCGATTCAAAATTTTTGTTTAAACCTTTTTGATATATTAACCAAGAGTTGTCTAAGCGTCCAGTCTCTATCGGTATCCATAAAGTAAAACTCATATTTGATCTCTGAAATTTCTTAAACTTCACAATTAAGATTAACTTAATTTAAATTGATTTTTCTCTTTTTAACTGATTTTTATATGTGATCAATTAGGTTTTTAATATGTTAGCAATGATTATAAATTATAATTAGAATTAGATAAATTAAACTCGTCTTAATTTATCTTTAATCCTCTAATTAAACAATTTATAATCAATCATAGATTATGATTAACGTTTAACAACATGTTATGGCTACTCAAATATTAGGAATATTAAAGTAATTTGACTTAACATATCCTTGATGGTTATGATATACAATTTAATCCTCTCATTATTCAATGTTCTAATTGAGCATAGAGTATAGATATAATGTCAACTCTTATTAAATCTAATCATGTTTATTCTTGCTAATTAGTAATTAATTTATATTAGATATTAAAAATACTTTTTCAGATGTCAAATCTCTATGACCATAAGATTCCTTAAATTACTACTAATCAAAATCTGTGGGAAATTATCTCTAAATACTATGAAGTGATAAATCATTTTTATTGACTTATTTAATTATCTCTATATAGTTAAGGCTACCAACTAAGTTACCATAAATAGAATAGGTCATAAGTGCATCAAAACACAATCTCACATGAGATACCTTGGTAGTCCCAAGTCTAAATATCAATTATATAACTATCATGATAAGGAAATTCACAGATATATAAGTAATATGCCATTTGAAATCTTCATAATCTGGTTAGTTTAGTCAACTTATTCTCTAATAAGTAACTATATGTTCGTTTAAATATCTTCATACTTTAATTTATGATATCAATTACTTTCTTCGTACGAAATAAACATATCATGTGTTAATTTTACCATTTCATAAATATCTCATTTTAATATAACTACAACTAAGAACAATTTAGAATAATACATCCATGTAACTTGAATTTCATAATTATCATCTTTTCATAACTTTAATTACAGAGTAATCATTCAAGGATATTTACCATTAGTATTAAATGCAATTAACAAAATACATAAGAATAAAGTGTATATTTATTAATTAAAAATAATAATATCATACATAAAATTGCAACCAAGTGATTGACTGTGAGGGCATAAACTAACACCTTATTCCCTTATGGAACCTCCAAAATAACATATTCTTACATATATAGCTTGTTATGTTCTAATGGAAAGACTAACATATAAGATTTTATGGTTAAAGTTCATGTTAGTGTATTACTATTATCTAAATTTGCTCCTAGATGGTATTGTTGTAGATAATATCATCCTAATAATATTACACCAATTAATTTTGTGCTCTAACAATTTTGTACAACATAAATATATATTTGATGGAATTTTTATCATATTTCCCTTTATAAAACTCTTTTTCCCAAAAAATTTAATATAAATAAAAAGAATATAAAAGAGGGTCAAACAATGATACATGGCACTAATAACAAAGTATTTGTTATTGTTGTTATTATAATTACTCTTATTAAATTAATCTTTAACAATTTGAAGGTGCGAGTCTGAGAGATCAATTTGAGAGCGAGTGAGTGAGAGACGGAGAGCACAAAAGCGCTAGTGTGGAGAGCAACTAGACACTGAGTGACTAAAATGTAATGTTTGGTTGTTGTCCCGTTAGTGGGGACAGAAGACAAAACATAAAAATTTTGTCGCTCCCTCATGTTTGCTTGCTGTCTCCAGAGTTTTGACCTCTGTCTCCGGATGACAGAAACAAAAGTTTTTGTTCCTTCTAAAATCAAAGGACAAAATTTCTTGTCTCCGTCTCCAAGACAAAACGCATAAGCAACTTCCAGAAATACCCCTCCTCCCATATAAGCAAATGTTTTATTCTTAATTATATTATTAAACTCATCATCATCATTATTATCATCATCATCATCATCATCATCATCATTATTATTATTATTATTATTATTATTATTATTATACATTTTGTATTTATTATTGTTATTATAAATTTTGTACTTACTATTGTTATTATTATTATTATTATTTATCTTTATTATACGAAATTAATTATCTAATTATTATTATTATTATCATTACTAATTTTTAATTTATTATTATTATTATTGTTGTTGTTGTTGTTGTTATTATTATTGTTATTGTTATTATTATTATTATTATTATCATCATTATTAATTTTTTAATTTATTATTATTATTATTATTTTGTTTTATTTTATTTTGTTTTCATTTTATTATTAATTTTATTATTATTATTATTATTATAAATTTTGTATTTATTATTATTATTATTATTATTTGTTAACTTTTTTATTAATGCAAATCATTCGTTTTAAAATAATCAATGAACTACATATTTACAGTCATACTATAATACAGGGGTAATTTAGTCATTGACACTGCTTTTATGTTTTGTCAACTACAACCAACTACATTTCTGTCCTCGAGACGGAAACAGTTTTATCTGTTTTGTCCATCACAACCAAACATCTCACTGTCTCCATTTTTTTTTGTTCCGTCTCCAAATTTTTATTCTGTTCCGTCTCTACATACAGAAGACAGCAACCATACGCAGCAAAGTGAGAGGGCGGCAGCTTGGTGTTAGTGAAAATGTGATAATCTAGGGAGAACAATAGTCCGTAACTTTTTTAAATTTTCACATTCGCCCTCAGTAAATACCGATATTTCGACTACCAACTAGTACCACCGAGTATTAATCGGTGTCTTCTGAATATTGAAGGTCATAAGAATCGTAATATATGGTAGAATATTGTAATTTTGGAAAGAAATATGACATAAATTGAGAATTCATTACCTTAGTCTAAGGTATTTGATTGAGTGAAGATGGTGGTGAGGTCCAGTAAGTAACATCATAATCTTCTCCATGTACTCCCACAGTGAAGACATGATCGGACTAATCCAGCACTGTTGTGGCAAACATGTCCATCTCGATTGTTCTTCTACGTAGCAATTTCATCTTATTTTTGGACGTTGCAAATGGACCATATAATTACACTGCGTTATTTTATATTACACAGTATTTCTGTATAAAGGAGTTTTGTCCACTTTATCACATGTGCCATACTGCTGGAATTATGCGCTTTTCCTATTTCAAGTGTACTTGTATTTGTAATCTACATATTATTGCCACCACACCACCAACCGTCGGGCCGCTTGTCCGAAATCGTAACTTCTAGTGCATGGAAATTATCATATGTTTGACAATTATAAAGATCGAGATTACCATAAATTAAAGGACTAAAGAATTAGTGTATCGTATTATTATTAAAAATTAAAAGAGATATTTGAATTTTATTAAATTTCTTTTGTATGATTCACTGCAAGAAAAGCATAAATTAGCACCGATGAAAATTCTATTTCCGTCAGAAAAATTGTCGGAAAAAATTTCGTTTTGCGGCGGTATCAGATATACTGATAATTAGGGGCCTTTCGCTCTCAAAGGGTGTGGATAGATGGTTGAGAGCAGGGCTTGGCTTCGGTTAGGTCCCAGGTTCGATTTTTTGCTAGCCTCTCTTGTAAGAGCCTGGGACAGCCGGGGTTTTACCTATGGGTGGAGAACTAGTGAGACCCTCCGTGATGGAGTGTAGCCGCTTGGCCCTCTGATGGGGTGTAGCCACTTGGCCCTCTAAGAGATGAGTCTGCTTGGCTTGCCTGTGGAGTTTCCTCGAATCCAAAAAAAAAAGGGGGCCTTTCAATTGATAATATTATCTCTCCTATATTTCATATGAAATTAAAATTTTGAAATTCAATAAATAATTAGATTTCATTAATTTCTAAAATTAAAATCCAAGAGATATGTATATAGATCAAATTACAAATTCTTTATAAAACTATTGATGGGTTTATGCACAGTTGACGAATTTCCAAGAAAAACATTGAAAATTCTAAATTTTGAATTTGGTATTATATGATTAAAATATGATAAATTCTAACTTTTACATTTTAAATGATAAAGAGATAAATAAAATAACTATTGCAAAATATTATATTATAATTATAAGCGACTACAAATATTTAGGGAAATATAATAAAAGGTACCTGTAGAAAGAATATAAATGTGAATACATAATCGATGAACTTCCCAAATTCCCTATATTTGGTGGTCTACTAACTTTGTGAAACGTTCTTTGCAGTTAATAAAGAGAGTCAAAATGGGGACTGTATGTAATATAAATTTACACAATTTAAACAAATAATAACAAACATATAGTGGAATCATTAAAGAATAATATAGATTAAAAACATTTGTAAATAATGAAGGTAGAGTAGAGCTAAAAATTTTGCATGCTATCTATAGCTATGTTTGGTTGAGAGTTTTATAATAGAAAGGAATGTAATGTAATATTATTCGATCGTTTGAGAGGAGGTTTTATAATGGAATGGAATGAGGTAGAAGAGGAGGGTTTCATATTATATCTCATTCCATCATAAACAGTAAAAATAAAAAACCTCAGATTTGGGGAAGTTTAGAATAGAATGTGAAATGATAAACAACTTTACATTATATTGCATTATAAACCCTTAATCCAAACAATATTTTACTATATTACATTATGAACTATTCCATCCCTCCCAAACAACAATTCACATAGTGGAATCATTAAAGAATAATATAGATTAAAAAACATTTGTAAATAATGAACGTAGAGTAGAGATAAAAATTTAGCATGATATCTAAGGCTATGTTTGGTTGAGGGTTTTATAATGGAATGGAATGGAATGTAATATTATTCTATCATTTGGGATGAAGTTTTATAATGGAATGAAATGGAATAGGATGGGATGAAAGATGAGGGTTCCATATTACATCTTATTCTATCATAAACAGTAAAAATAAAAAACCTCCGATTTGAGGGGGTTTATGATGGAATGTGAAATGATAACAACTTTACACTATATTTCATTATAAACCCTTCATCCAAACAACATTCCACCATAATACGTTATCAACACTTCCATCCCTTCTAAACAATAATTTTCTAATATTACATCCATTTACGTTCTATTTCATTATCAACTATTCAATTCCACCCATTAAAAACTTTATAAGGGGAGGATTGATTCCATTTATGTTTTCTATTGTAGTTTTTAGTTTTCGTTTTTTACTTTTAATTTTTGTTTTCTTTCAAATAAAAACAAAAGCATTTTTAGTTGTTAAAGCTAATGTAATTATATTATTATTATTATTATTATTATTATTATTATTAACATATTATATAAAATTAAAGATAAAATTTTTTAATTAATTAAATTTATTTTAATCTCTTATATAATATTTATTGATAAATTATCAATAAAAATTATTTTATTTTATTTAAATAAATAGTTTAAAAATTAAAATTTATATATTTTGAAGATATTTTAAATTTAATTATATGTATTAATAATTTTTAATTTAATTTAATTATAAAAATTAAATATTTATAATTTTAGGTAATTAAATATAATATTAAATTAGATTATTCATAATTAGTATTAATAATTAATGTATTAAATAATTTAATAATATACATTTAGTTGATAATAAATCAAATTATGAAAACAACATAAATCAAAAACTATTTTTATAATTTTTATAAATTTTGAAAACTGCAAAAAACCAAAAAATTAAATAAATAAGTTGTTTTATCTAAATTTGAAAATAAAACAGAAAATCCCATAACCTAGACTCGGATGTTCATATCCCATCATTCAAATTAACTTTACCCAAATTTACTTTACCCAATTAGGAGATCCCACCGAAGAGTGCCCTTATTGAAGGAATTCGAAAGTAAATCCTCGAATTCAATAACTCTGGTACAATTCTGATTAATTATATCAACTAGTCCTTTACACCCATCCTTGAATTTGATAACTCTGGTGAGATTCTGATTAATCATATCAAATAGTCACTACAAGAAAATAACACTTTTCGCGACGTTTTATTAATAAAACGTCGCAAATTGTAATAACTTTTCGTGACGTCTAAAAAACGTCAAGAAAAGTTCAATTTTTTCGTGACGTCCAGGGAAACGTCACGAATTTGTTATATTTTTTACGACGTTTTATTAATAAAACGTCGATGTTGGCCAGACCCAAACACACAGCTAATAACCCAACCCATCCTCTCCTAAACTACCTAGCCTTTTTTGTTTTTCCCCGATTCTTCTCTTCGTTTACGCAAAATCCCTAAAACCACTCTTGCATCAAAGCTATCAACTTTCATCTGGTAATCTCTGGTTTACGCAAATATCTTCGTCATACAACTTTATTCTTACTGTTGTTTAGCTGTCTTGGGTATATCTGTTCATATTCTTCAAAAAGATTCGTCCTTTGGCCAATAAGCGTTAAACCCACCTCCAGAAACTAAATCTTTCTCTTTTCGCTTGACTAGTTAGCGTTCAAGCCTTCCTTTTTTTTTTCCTTGTCCAAGCCTCAAGTGATAGTTCGAACTTCTGTGTTTGCATCGGAAGCCTGTGAAGGAGAGATAAACAGTAAAGTTTGAAGCTTTTATGTCAATGGCTAGAAGTTCTCCAGTTGTTCGACATCAAAATCAGGGTGTGGTGTTCTCCGATTCTGGTATGAAGCTTCAGCTGTTTTGTCATGACAGTAATGTCGGTAATGGTAAATTTCATGTCCGTGGGTTATTTGCCAGTGTCAACCAAGTTGGACAGGGATTTGGAATCGCTCCTAGTCCTCAAAATTCACTGGACAATGCTAACACGAAAGTCCTGGCAACCACTCTGCAGATGAAATATGTGTCAATGCCTGAACCAACTTTACCCGTTGAGAGAAGGTGAAGCAGGCAACAACGGGCAGGCCCTCTGTGTGTTCGAAATATCCTAACCTTAACCCTAATTTTATTACTTTCTTGATTTTCCTTGTTTTACGCTCATCCCCTTTTTATTGGCTGTTTAATTTTAGAGAAGCACAAGGTCAATGAATCTTTACTAGAGGAGGTTCAGACGCTGAAGATGGAAGAGAACAAAGTGAGTTTGGAGTTTAGATGGGATGTATTGGGACTTAAATCATATCAAATCTGGTTTCCACCCTTCTTCTACATTAAATCTGGATATATAAATCTCTGTATCAAATTCCATGTGTAGGTGCTTATTTTTTTGCAGATTTATTTTTACCCATCGGAATAGTAATCTTCATTGGCCCTTCCATACTGATATATTATACTATTCCTTGCACAATGGGGTTTTGATGTATATCCTTATTATTTAGATGGCAAAGAACAAACCTGAGATTGCTTTGGAAGTGAGCAGAACTTACTGGCTCTTTTGGTGTTATAGACATCGCCTAGCTTCCTCACAATTTTTGCAAATTTTGCGAGGGAACATAGATGATTCCTGATTCAATAGCTGGGTTAGAGAATCTTGAGGAGCTCAATCTAGCTTCAAATCCCTTGGAAGCATTACCAGATTCTATTGGTTTCCTACAGAACTGGAAAATCCTAGATGTATCGAGCAACAAGCTAGAAACCTTGCCTGATACTATTTGTCATTGCAGGTAACTATTATTTGTAAGAGGATGATGATTCTCTGATCAGATAACTATATTCATTGCTGCCTATACTTTGAACAACATTTCAGGTCATTGGTGGGTAGCAAGAGAAGAAAAACAGGCATGTAAAGTTTTTGGAATAACATTTTCTTATATATATATCTTCTACTTATGAAGCGTAGTTCGTGTGTTTTCATTGTTACTTGCTCCTGGAAATGAACAATTAACTTTTGGTATTTATGAACTAAACCAATTGCAGGCAGTGACTTGAGCAGTGAGTTATTAGAAGTTACCAGAGAATGCATAGATAACCATAAATCTGAAGGAGATAATATTATGGGGAGGGATCTTACTGATTTAGAAGATAATGATGAATCTTGTAAATGTTTCAACTTGCCAACAGAAAAGGTAAGCCATTTCTATGAGGGACTTCTATGACTTTATGTTATCAATTAGGAAGATGATAACAATAGCTTGAATTAATCCGATGTGATTCTATTGTCTTTATTTGCTCTCTTTTCTTCTCACTCTATTTTTGCTCTCAAAGACTGAATACAATGAAGATAGAAAATTGAAGTTTTTTGTGTTGTTCTCTCTGTCTGAAGTCTTCTGCCTCTGTTTTATATCTGAAGAAGAAGATGGAGTCTTCGGATGCTTCTTGGTTGAGTCTTCCCACTCACATGTGCCTCTCACGTGACTTTAATGAGCCTTAGTATGCTGTGCGTATTGTGTTGTGGCTGCTGGAATTTAATGCTTGCCCTTTAACTTGTTAGTTGTTAATGATGCGATGCTGTGTTGTGAGTGGATTATACATGCGTTTTGACTAATTTCTCAGTTGCCTTTGACTGCGTTCCATGTTGATTGTTGCTGCGTTTTACACCTGTTGAAGCTGTGTTTTTGTATGTCATTTAAAGCTTCCTAACTGCTGCAGTGTCTGACGTTTTATGTTGATGAATGCTGCCTATTGACTGCGTTTCTTATATGAAGAACTTGCGTTTTGCTTTGCTTCAAATTGTAATATCACGACAGTGTATTCATGCTTGGCAGATGAGGTTTGTGTCACGTGCGTTATGACTTCTGGCATGTTGGTTGTCACGTGTTGGTCTATAGACTCTAAACACTCAGCTTTTGTTTTTCTGTCACTTTGTGAAATAACTCGACAGCTTCTCCTTGTCTCCTTCAAACACATTCACACACTCAACTTCATCTTGTCTTCGATCCTACTTGCATTCTTGTCTAATCTGAGTTGAAGTGTTGGAATACAAGTGATTTCTGTCACTATCTGAGCTAGTTTTTTCTTTTGGCATTATTTTAAGTTTGCATTCACCTATTCTATTTGTTTTCACCGTAGTTCTTCTTTGCCTTTTGGTTGCACCTTGTCTTCACTATACTCATTGGTACCTGCTTAGAGGTGTGTTAATTTTCCCTTCCTGTATTGTTTGATATTCAACCAAAGTTTTTATTCTGGTTAATTTTCTAAACATTTCAACTTTCTTTTTCCCCGTGGATTGCAGGTGATTGAGCATATGGAGGAAGACCAGGCCTTACTATTTGGCGATGTTGCATTGAGTTACTTTTATTTCAACCCCAAACTACGAGTACAATGTGATCCTACAAAAATCTGCTCTAAGCAGCCAACAAGATCCGGATGATAAATCCCAGTCACAGTCTTGCAAGTTCCGAAATCACGACCATAAGTTTGAGTGGACGAGAGAGGAGTTTAATAATTGGGCCTTTGAATTAGCCAGAAGGCACAATTATATTGTAGAATTCAATGGGGTTGGCATTGAATTCTCAACAGCTGCTGTTGGTGAAGACATAGTGTATTTGAGGTGCAGTTTTGCTAGTGCTTGTGACAGTACTTCCATGGATAATTCCTTTGTATGATGTTGGGAAAATTAGGTTTTGGATATGTATCGACATTTGCTTGCAATGTAACCACACTCTCGCTAATGAATATTTTATTTGAAACCTTGTTTATGAATTGAATTGCAATTAGTATATTTTGATATTAATTAATGTAT
>JAOSBP010000009.1:7741591-7751772 GCA_027563825.1 Erythroxylum mucronatum
TGTTGATAGTTTTGGTTGGGAGTTGAGCAGGCTTTGAAGTGGCATGGGAATCCTGGAAATGCCCATGTCCGTTAAACAGACACGTATGTCCGTTTAACGGACACATTCGGGTGAAACAATACCCATTAGCCAGCTTGTGTCCGTTGGACGGACACGCCTGTCCGTTTAATGAACAGATTCGGGTGAAATGGCACCCTTCAGTCACCTTGTATCCATTGGACGGACACGCCTGTCCGTTTAACGGACAGGTTCTGGTAAAATAGTGCCAAATGTCCAGTTCATGTCCGTTTAACGGACACTTTCAGAAAAAGGGTTTCCAAGTTCAATTCATGTCCGTTTAACGGACATAGATTTCCGTTTAACGGACATGTGTTGGGAAATGTATTTTTCAGGAATTCTTAAGAGCAGTTTAGGGTTTAAGTCAGGATCAGTGTACGCTCACCACCAATGTGAGTTAGTAGCAAGTGTCAGGTTTAGGATTTCAGCAAAGCTCCGATCTCGGGAATGGGTTTCAGCCAGGCTCATGTTCCGGGCCCGTCGGGCTCCGAAAACGGGGTCCGATAATTGCCTAACAAAGGAAATCCAATTAGAGGGCTAATTTAATCATATCTTAGTCTTTAATAATCTAATCAACCTTAATTTATTATCCAAAATAAAATATTTCGACAGTTGTTATTTATATGGGTTATTAATCTCTTTAACATTCTAAAAGGTAATTGAATATTTGAGAGATGAGTTTAGGTCCCTTGGACATATTTTTCTCCCTGGTTTTACTTGTTGTCAACCTTGAAATCTTCATGCAATGATGGTGTAACTTCTATTATGGTACATGCACATTGAATGGAATATTCAAAGTTTCTTCTCCTTAAACTAGTGCTACTTCACCATTGATCATTTTAGAGGGCTTAAAAGCTTTTTCTTTAGATGCTAGGCTGTCTATCTTTTTTATTATTGGGGAGTTCACCTTATTATCAACTATACCACTAATCTAGAAGTTTTCGCTTAGCTATTAATATTCAAAAGGCCTTGATTAATATCCTTAGAAGCTTGCTTTATTCCCATTAAATTTAAATAATCTTCCCTATTAAATATTTTCTGGTTGCTTTCCATTTTTTCCCTTTCTCCTTTAGGGAGGCTTATAGTGATAAACTACCCTATCCATGTCTTCCAAGATTGTCTCCCCTTCTCCAAGTCTTAGGATATGAATGAAGTTTCGAAGTTCTTTCCCCATATTAACGCTAACACATATTCTTGTACATCCTACCCAAAACCTTTGAGCAATGATGGCATCTATGCATAGTAGCTTGTCTATAAATCTTGCTAACCTGCTAAGCCTTTGATAGACCAGTATTACATAGAACAACCATACAAATTAAACCTAGTAGGGCTGTTAGCATGTCTGATATTCTCTAAACTTATACCTGGTGCCAAAATTGTAGGAATAGAGTATTATTTGATATATGTCAAAGTCACTCCCTTAGGATTTCTTTCTAACAATTGATAGTTTTAGACTTGAACAACAATATATTCCCTTCTAAATGAAACACCTCTCTTAAACCATTGCTTTTCCACTACTTTAAGTTCCAACTTATGACGATAAGGAAGGGAGGGCACTTCATAATGAGGAAACTAACTAGCATTGTTTCCTAGCAACATATGCCATCTTTGAGTGTTTAGATGTCTAGGGCCACTAAGGTTCTTCTATCAATTATCTTGGGAGCACAAAACTCTAGCATGCCACCTTCCTTTTCTCCAAACACTTGGCACTAGCTCAAGAGAGGTTTGGTGTTCTCTCCACCAATATCTGCTCATGAAATTTTTAGTTATTGTTTGAGGTGATGAAAAGCTACAAGTCTTTTAGGTTACAATGGGATGAACTCTTTATAAGGTCAAATACTTCATATCATCTTCTAGATCTTTCAATATCTACTGAGGTGTTACATATGAATGCTTGAGAAATGTCCTATGTTGTGTGATTTTATAGGTGAGAGTTAATGGAAAAACGGGAGGAGGAAGGACAGGATGCATTTTGGGTTAGGAGGGAAAAGGTTAACTTTAAGTCGAGTCTTGGGTTTCAAAGTCAAAAAGTTAGTCTCTATTTGTTTGTATAATAGAGCCACCTGTTTAAAATACTAGATTAGTGAAAATTAATAGAAAATTTTTGAAAAATGACTTATTCAAAAAAAATTTTACAAAATATAAGGGATTTCCATGATATTTTAAAAGCATAAATGCTTCCTTTTGTATATTTTTTCTTGTTCATGAATATTTTGTGAATTTTTAGTAAAAACAAAAAGAGAGAATGTCAAAATCTAAATTCATATTTAGTCTTTTACGGAACCATTGCATTATTTTATATGATGTCAAAAAAATATAATATTAAGTTCCTAAAACAAGAAGTATTTTCAACTCTTTTTATACCTAACAATTCCCACAACTTAAGAACTTTGTCTACAAGGTTCGATAGAAAATTTTCAAAGTCTCTAAAAGGGGTAAAAAGGAAACAACTAACCCCTCCTTTTACCAAAGTTGTGAATACCGTACTGGATTTAGTATCAGATTATGTTCTGCTACAGTATTGTATCAGTACCGATCAATACTAAGTACTGTTTTGGGTAATTTTTAAAATTTATGAAACAGTCTCAAATTTTTTAAAATTTGCAAAATAGCCCATTGGTATATTGTACAGTTGTACTATATACTTTACAAGTTTACATTAACCATGTTTCGAAAAATCATAATAATAAATAATAATCACAATTAATATGAAATAGCAATAATTTTTAAATATTTCACATATAAATAATAACCACAATTAATATGAAAAAGGCAAACATCATTATACAAATATAAAATTAAGAATAATACAATAATACAATTTCATTGTTTTAATAAATAATAATTATATCAAAACATCCAATAAAAAGAAAGAACAATAAATATCCTTAACTATTACAATTTACAACAAGAGTTCATAACGAGAAAACAATCAAGTAGAAGTTAAACCTTAAACAAAAATATTTACAATATTACATATATAGTATTTAACATAAACATCAAATATAAGTAAAATTAAAAGAAGAGAAAAAATAAAAACATGGAGCGAAATTCAATCGTCAATGGGAGGATACTAGTTATAACTGCACTGACCCCAGTTATAATTTGGTAAAAAATCCTCATCATTGAGAGGAGCTTCATCATTATTATCATTTAAATTTAAAGCACCAAATGACATGTCAATACTTTCCTATCCAAGATTATCTTCCAAGTCATTGACATCTATCAAATTCAATTCTTCAAAAATCCAATCCGCCAAAAGATCAATATTATCATTGGAAATTGAATAAGTTGAACTACTTGTGCTATTAAGACTTCTAGTAAACAACAAAATTTAATTATTAGAAAATTATAAGAAATTATATCGAAATTAATAATGATAATAACATACCTTTCCCAAAGCTTTAAATTGTAACGAACAAAAACCAAATCATTCAACCTCTTATGCCCCAATCTATTCCTTTTCTTGGAGTGGATAAATTCAAATGTGCTCCAGTTTCGTTCACAGCCTGTTACACTCACACATTGACCTAAAATCTAAATTGCAAACCTTTTCAATTCTGGAACACCATTTCTGAATTGATCCCACCAAGAAACTATAAGTCATGAGATAACAAAAGTAGCGTTATAAAAAAAATAAAGTGATAATTAATTTTTAACAAATAAGAAAACGAAAATAACTAATACATGAAGAAAGTCTTCCTCTTTGTCGAATAGCAATCGACATTCCAAAATCTCCATAAGACAACTTATAAAGCTCCATTTGTGAGCTTAAGAGATCTTACATTGTGTCAATGCTAACAATTTTTGTAATAGTTAAAAAAAATTCTCTATTAAGTTCAGCTTTCTTAGTAAGATCTAGTCTAAAATAGACATTAGGATTCAAAAATATCCTAGCTGCAAACAACGGAGAAGAAAATTGTCTTTCCCTTCTCTCATTAATGATTGAAAGATATGGTGCGTACAAAGAAAACCTATGTTTCAGATTGGCCTTGATCACTTCTATTGCTCTCTCCATGACATTAAAAATATAACCCATTGTTGGCTTTTCTTCACTATCAGCTAAGCAAAGCACCCTCACTAAAGGATCACAAACTTGGATAACAAATTGGCATTGAGACCAAAATTCTCTATCTTCTAGTATAATGTTACAAACCTCCACTCCAGCATTAGACCTAGAATGCTGAAATTCAATACACTTATCACTTGTAAACATTTGTCTTAACTCTTTCTTCATCATAACAAAAGACTGAAGTGATAAGAAATTTGTTTCAAATCTTATCACAACAGGATGACACAAATTCCTACCATTAGTAAATTCCTTTTTCATCAAATTCAATACCCATGCACAATTATAAATGAACCTTGTCACCTTTTTAGTTTTCTGCGTAGTCTCATCTATAACAGGAAAATATCTAGGATCTCTTATATTCTCCATCATTAGGTCAATGTAATGTGTAACTTAAGGAGTCCAAAAAAAGAATTATACGTATTCTGCAGCCTTTTTCCTGCCACTTTATAATCATAATCATTGTTAGTAATAAACTGAACAATGTTTTCTGGCCCTACTTTATTCACAACTTCATCAAATATCGCAAACAAAGTCTCTTCTAATAAGGCCAAATGCTTCAATAGATTTCAAAAACATAGAGTCATTTGTAGAATAAACCAAAAATTAATTATAGGCTCTTGTCTCCTATTTTTCCAACCATCACACATGATTGAACATCCATAAGTACCCCAATTCACTCTTCTTTCTGCCAAATGACTTCTAAATTCAGAAATAGAACAACTCAAAAGTTTACCTCTTAAGTCATCAATCAAAGGACCTTTGTATCCCAGACCATAAGAGGCTATTGCATCCATCAGAGGTTGATAATAATAAGACTGAGCAGCATTGAATGATAAACCTGTATCATACCACCATCTAGCTACTGTCATATTGACATTGTGAGTCAAATCTCTTAATTGCATTACACTACGAATTAAAGGTTTGGCTCCAAGAGTTGTTCGTA
Source organism: Erythroxylum mucronatum (assembly GCA_027563825.1). NCBI lineage: Eukaryota > Viridiplantae > Streptophyta > Magnoliopsida > Malpighiales > Erythroxylaceae > Erythroxylum > Erythroxylum mucronatum. The sequence goes on from JAOSBP010000009.1 coordinate 7,746,664, forward strand.
GTACAAAGAAGCTTGTCACCTGCCTCCTTGTCTTCCTCACAACAGGTTCAGGTACTTCTTCTTGGGCCTGAGATGGAACACTACCAGTACCAATACCACAACTACCACTACCACTACCACCTTCAACATTTTCACAATTACCACGAAAACCAGAAAACAAACTTTGACTACCAATTTCAAAATTCAACCTTTCCCGTCTATCTCTCTCATATGGACATTCATCAAACAATGTTTTCATTTGTTACTTCACATCATGATTTACTTTTTTACAAAGTTCCACATCTCCTTTAACCCCAGCTAAATGTTTCTTTAATCGGTTGATTCCTCCACCTTTCAAATGCTTGTTACAAACCAAACAAATAGTATGGTTCCTCATACCGGGAACCAATGCAGTATGAGCCAAAGCTAGATCATTGTATTTTCCTTAAGTGGGTTAATCAGGAGTACTTGAACTTCCTTCCATTTATATGTAAAAATATAAAAATGCATATATCAAAATAAATAACACATAATTTTATTACAGAATATGCATATCCATCTTATATAATATAACTCATTTTGTATGATTACATTAAACACACATAAACAATTTTCATTTCCAACAATTTCCAGTAATTTCATTTCTAACATTTTCCAACAATTTCAATTTAACCATTACAAAACATACATAAACAATTCCACTTCCAACAATTTTCAACAATTCCATTTTTAACAATTTTGAACAATTGCAATTTAAAGTTTCAAACATCACAAAACATACATAAACAATTTTTAATTCCAACAATTTTCATTTATATTAATCACAAAACATACATAAACAATTTCCATTTTTAACAATCACATCACATGCATAAACAATTTTCATTTCCAACAAATTTCAACAATTTCCATTTCCAATAATCAAAAAACATATATAAAATATTTTCCATTTCTAATAATCAGAGAACATACATAAACAATTTCTATTTACATTAAATACAAAACATACATAAATTTTTTTCCATTTCTATCAATCACAAAACACAAACATAAACAATTTTCATTTACAACAATTTTAAACAATTTTCATTTCCAATAATCACAAAAATACATAAAACAATTTTCATTTTCAACAATATCAAAACATACATAAACAATTTTCATTTCGAACAATTTTCATTTTCAATAATCACAAAACATATATAACACAATTTCCATAAATAGCAATCACAAAACATACATAAAACAATTTCCACCTTCAACATTTTTTAGTTCCACATTTCGATGGAAGTGTGGAACTGGAAAATGTGTTTATGTATCAAAATCTCAAAGTATTGAAATATAATTTGGAGCTAGAATTGCCATAAATACCTTGAATCACATAATTAATTATTAAAATTAAGGTAGCTATATTATGGAACCCATTTTTTTTGGTAAAGTAACACACCTTATATATTTGTATACATTGCTTTTGAGTTTTTTTTTTAAAATAAAATTGATGTAGAATCTAACACGTACAAGCCATACTTAAATGATGTAGTCATGTTAGTTGAGTTAGATAAACTTCATTTATAATTGGTAAAAGTTCAACTTTTGTCAAATGAATTATATGCTATATTTGGAAAAAAAGAATCATAAATTTATTTCATTCATAATTAAGTATAGATTAATGCTAAAGGAAATTGGTATGGTAAGCAAACACTTAACTTTATAATATTCTGATTTATAAAATATGATTTTGTATCTATATGCCTATTAAAATAAGTATTAACAAAACTGATAACAATCACCAGTTCAATCAATTCAACACACTTCGAAGTTCCACTCCACATTCACAGAATCACAGTCCACTCTAGACTAGTTCCTTCCACACTTCATAGTTTCATTCCAAATCTACATTTTGTATTTATATCTTTATTAACAACTTCAGTAAATCAATTTGCATTTTTCACGTTCGCACTTCCATAATTCCATTTCACTTCACCACAATCCACAACCACAGTCCATAACAACACAACAACAAATTAACATATTATATTCCCAATTCACAAAAACACCATCAATTCCATTCACAATTCACAAATATATCAACAATTCCATTCACAACAATTCACAAAAAAAACATTAAGTCATAACACACACCCAATTATTTCAGAAATTTAACAACAATTTTAATGAGTCAGGGACTCTAGGTCGGGTAGATCTGGCGTGGAAGAGGAGAGGAGATCTGAGAGTAGCTGAGGCTACTAAGGCGTCGGTGGTAGTTTGATGGCGTTGGTGGGCGTCGATGGTGGTGGGTGTCGGTGGTGGTAGGCATTAAGACTAGACAGAGATAGTAAGATGTGTGACAGAGAAAAAAAATATTGGGAGAAGCCAAAGATATGGGGCGTCGATGGTGGTGGTGGCAAGTGGTGGGTGTGTGTCAGTGGTGGTGACTGGTAGGTGGTGGTGGGCATCGATGGTGGGTCGAGACATTCAAGAGAGATAGTGAGATGTGAGAAAAAAAAGTCGGGTGTGGGAGTGGGATAGGAGGAGGAGGACAACAGCAGTGCGAGGGGCGTCGGTGTGGCAGTTGGTGGTAGCGACAGTGAAGAGCAGAAGAAGAGAGCTGTGTGAGTGAGAGTGTGAGGAGATGAGATGAGAGATAGGCTACTTAGAGAAGAGAAGAAGAATGCGTGCGTGCATGCGTTTAGGGTTAGGATTACAATTTTTAATTTTTTGTAGATATACCCCTACATTTTTAAAAATTTCTAGTACCAGCTGGTATTACAAATACCGTAAGTACCAATTAGTACGGCATGAAATAGGCTGGTACGGACCGATATTTATACCCGGTACACACTACCACCTACCTTATACAGTTCCCTAGCTAGTACAGTATCATATGCAAAACTTTGTCTGATACTACCTTGGATCTTCCTTCAGGATTTCCATTTAATGTAACTTCTTGTCCTTCATAATTAAAGGTCATGGCTCTTCTTAAAATTACATAAAATGTCATTTAATTCTACTATTCATTATACTCTGAGCAATACATCATAACCTCCCAATGATAACACCACTGCATCAATGGTGAATTGAACTCCTTCCACAATCCACGTAAAATTCATGCAATATTGTCTACATGTCAATCGTAAGCTTTCTCCTACTTTAATATATAGCGATCCAATGTCCCTAACATCATAGCCACCTTTCTTAATGAACGAAACATCCGTAAAATTGAGGGTGCTTCCATTATTTATCAAAATGCGGATCACCCTCCTTTGATGAACTCCCGTGATCCTCATTTGCTTAAAATCCCACTCACCTAATAATCCCACAATTTCCTACATGGATATATTTAGAACATCAACTTTCAACTGTTCTTCCTTGAGTCCATCAATGTCTCCATCAGTTACAGCTTCTAAAGTATCATTGTCCCTCACAACATATACAATTACAATTGTCTCTTCTTACATTTATAGTTTGGGCTATATTTCTCGTCACGCCAAAAATAAAGTCTTATTGCTCTCTTTTATCAAATTTTTTCTACTGATGTGCTTTGAAGTTTTGAAAGTCCTTGCTGAAGCCGTCAAGGTGGGTAGTATTCTGTCAGATGATAATCTCCTGTTTACATTTATTGTTTGCTACATTTTTGAAAATGATCTGTGACTTCGAGCAGTGCTCACATTCCTCACTATGTTCCCTCTAAGGAAAGATGTACTCCCTTTTGCCATCATCATCACTTCTTGTTTCGGCGCCAACATATAGGCATAATGTAATTAAGATGGTTTATATAATCAGAATATAACTTCAATCTCTAGTTTGTGACCTTGAAGGAAGAACCATATTAGGTATTCTTCAAACAAGGAGAGTTGATTAGAATAATGGTCAAATTGGTCATAGTATTCCAACAATGATCCTTCCCATTTTAGTTCCTTAAAATCTCCCATTGAGTGATTGAAAATCTCTGCGTTGAAGCATTTTTTAAGCACTCGTGAACTTTTTCCAATCCACCACTTCAGACTTGTTTCTATTCATTAAGTAAAGCTAATACCATTCCTGAGCTTGTTCTTCCGTATAAAGAATCGCCATGTCTACCTTCAATTTCTCTGAGGTTTGATTTAGTTGAATGCTTACACAAATATAACTATAGTTTGATTCGCTCGCCATCAAAGGCTGGAAGCTCTATCCTGCTCAACCTTGTGGGAATCACAATTTCACCCTTCTCTTGTGCAAGTTTATTGCTTAGATTCATGCGTTTCGGAATAATCGGAATAACTACTCGAAATTCCTCTCCTTGTCGTTGTATAAACTGCATAAAAATGGATTTGAGTTCTAATATGTCCTTCTCGTATTTATTTGCTATGTTTTATGATTCTATTAACAATTTTTCATTTCTAATTTGTGCTTCCATCAAAGTCTTCACATTCTCTTCAATTATGTGTAACTCAGCTCCTATGTTCATCCGCCATTGATACATTTCCTAGAATTGACTGCTCTAATACCGATTGTTCTGATATTTTATATGATACGTGTGAACATTTGAACAAGAAAGAGAAGGGAATAAGAGATACAAAAAAGTTACTAGAGAATTACAAAAGAGTAAAAAAATAACAACTTTCTGTTATAACTTGGCTATCATTTCTAACCGCTATACAATGTTCAAATATTTGTAAGGGAAAAGCCAAACTAGACATTCGTCTTGGATAATTGTAGCGTAGTTTTTATTTAAACAGTGTATTTTATTAGGTGTTCCTTAAACGATGTCGCCCTCTCTTATACTTCTATATTTTTAAAGTTCCAGTGATTTACTTAATCTTCTGCATTTTTCTCTGCAACAAAGGGTACAATGGAAATCAACCTTAGGCTATGTTTGGTTGGGTGGTTATTAATAGAATGGAATAGAATGTAATATTATTCCATCGTTTAGGAGGAGGATTTATAATAGAATGGAATGGAATAGGATAGAAGGAGAGGATTTCACATTACATCTAATTCCATCTGATTTGAGGAGTTTAGGATGGAATGTAAAATAATTAACAATATTTCACTATATTACATTATGAACCCTTCTTCCAAACAACATTTCACTATATTTCAATATGAACCCTTCCATCCCTCCCAAACAACAATTTTATAATATTACAT
>JAOSBP010000009.1:7772809-7784102 GCA_027563825.1 Erythroxylum mucronatum
CATAATGTCTGTACATGACTATGAACAAAATGCGCTAAAGGGGATTGCCTTTAGGGCACTACTCTAACAATCTATCGATACTGTACACACACAAGGCGCCTTACATGGGTATACAAGGCGACTTGTTAGTACCGAAAGAGAACAAGGCGACTTGTATCTCTATACAAGGCGACTTATCCCTACAATTTCGACACGCTATCGTCCAGATGGAACGACCAGACGATTGTGACCCCGCTATCGTCCAGACGATCACGACTTCTAAGGTTGGAGGCTGACGAATATCCTTCAGTATTTTGGCTATATCTCCTCTGCCCGACCTCTGAATGACATGAGACTTGAACCATTGGACTTATAACACATTGCTCTAACTTTCCACCAAATATAATAACAATCTGAAGTTAATTGAGAGAGATCTAATGTAAAATGTGGGATGGTCTGACTAAGTGTGTTCTCCAACATTTTTGTCTTTATCTGTCACAACTGTGACTTTTTTCCTCACACTCGTGAATCACTCATGCCCGTGACTTTTTGCCCTCATGCCCGTGAGTTTAATTACTGGACACATGTTTAGTTGTCACATCAAGGCACTGTGCTCTCCAATAGTAACCATGACTAGATTTTGTTCTGAACACCCGAGAGAAATTGCAAACTGAACAGTCTTATTTCTTTTGACAATACCTTCTTCTCTAGACATCCAAATAAAATGATCTTTAATTTGGAGTAAACTAGAGACATGGGGCTACAAATCATCTAAAGAAGTAGAATTCTAATTCAGTTTCTAAGACTTTCAATTTCTAGATGGAAGTTGAGTATGGTGTACTATTTCAAGATGAGAACAGCCCAAAAATATTTGGAGAATAAATTTCAAAATACTGGGCCAAATTGAATGATGTTAATGTCATTAGAAACTTAAGACTATGTAGAACAAGTTTCTAGAAGAAAGTGTTGCCAAATTACTTCATTTTTAGGGTCAGAAAGAACATGTAAAGTTGACTCGAAATGATAATTCTGGAAAAATCTAAATATGACCAAGGGAGAAAGGAATTGTGATTTTAATGGTTTTATTGAAACATAAACCCTAAGTATAAATGATACTTAAGTGAGTTTGATATTGGATTTAGTATGTGATTTGAATAATAGAAAAATACCTTGGAATGTCATTGAGCATGCATTGTACATAGTCCATATACATATTTGTGCATAAATGAGTTCTTATAATTGTGTAAAGTTGTAACGTGTGTGCGATGTCTATATTGCATATTGATGATGTGCAGGATAAACGTCCGTATTCAGACGTTTCCAGATCATGGAAGCAAATGCTAATCTGGAGCGTACTGTGAGTTAATCTAGATGGTCTCATTCACTATTTGTTATGTTTTAAATTTATGCTTTGAATTGCTATTGAAATGAAATGTGATTGTTCTGATTCCGGACACTGAATGTCCGAGGAGTTTGATAAATGCACGAATAATAATAGAACTGCTCCTTGTATGTGAATTGGACCAAATATGTGATTTCTTAAATTGATTGTTAAATGCCGGACCTAGTTCCGAAGAAAAATGTGAACATACATGTTAATGAAAAAGTGATACTCAACTTAAATGTTGAATGTCGGACTAAGGTCCGATGACATGTGTAAAATGAAAATATGTGACCGATTGAGCATATGATATGTGATGCATTGTATTACATGATGCATGAAACATAAAGGTAGTTATGACCGGAGTAGCCACCGAAAAAGAGCTTAAAGCTCAAAATGTAAAAAAGAGCTTAAAGCTCAGAAAGTGTATAAGAGCCAAAGGCTCACTATGTAAAATGAGCCCGGTATTCTCCAACAGATACGAGACAGTTATCAATGAGCCTGGTATCCACAATGGATACGGGACAGTTTAGGCACTCGATCACAACAAAGTAACAAATTGAAAGGGAGTCTCATGTGCACTACATATGCATGATATGAATGATTATGATGGTTTGAATGACTTCTGAATGTGATTTGTGTAGAATATAAAATGTGAAATGATTGATTAAGTGTATGTGATTCGATATGATTATTAATGAAATGATGTGAATTATGTGAATATGTGAATTGTATATGTTATGTGATGAGTGAGCCATCGATGATGGTCACTCACTGAGTTCGCAAAACTCACCCAAAATTTACAATATTTTTCAGGCTCAGAAGAGTTACCCCGTTGGGCAAATGGGAGTATAGCCACTGCATTCAAGTAAGAGACAGAGGTCGAGATCAGTTTGCGTCTGCATTATTATTTTCTTAAGTTTGTATCAATTGGGTGTTCTGGAATTATTGTAACATGTATATTTGAATAATATATTTTGTAATAACTTTCCAAAGTGGAAAGGGTTGTAAATGAGAATGATCTTGAGTGAAATAATAAAAGAAAATGTGATTTTGATGTTATGAAAGAAAAGAATGGGTTTGAATTTGATTACTGAATTCCGCAAATGCACATTTTGTTTTCCAAAAAAATTTGTAATGAGTTCGATTGTTTGACTATTCTAGCATGTCGCCCTTGCAAGATTCACACTCGGACATCACTCAGGATGTCGGGCACGTGTCTCGTGAGGGTGGGGTGCTACATTTAGTCATATTTTTATTCTTATATTTAATGCATTTTTCTAGTTTATTTGAGTATTTTTATTGAATTTGGTATTTAAGTTGTTAACATTCTATTTCTAGGTTTAATTCACTCACTTAAAGTAAAAAAGGAACAAATTCAAATAATTTTGGAGTAATTTAGAGTTGTTTTGATTGAGTTATGGAGTGCATGACAATGTAAATAGATGTATTAGAGAGTTTTTAGACATGTTGAGTGTTTCCTAAAAAACATCCCTTTATTGGCTGGGAACATGCCTGTGATGAGTAGCAAGAAGGCCATTTTGATGGTATACACTCATTTCTATATATGTGTTAGCTTTAGAAAGTGTCACACATTTATTTGAAGAACATGGTCGTTGACACGCCTGTGTTAATGCCAGTATATCTACCAAAAACCAAATTTCAAATTTTAAAAGAAAAGATTTAGTGAAAAAAGAAACGGAAGCCTCGGGAAATATAAATAGAAACCCTAAAAGGAAGCAAAGTATGAGAAACAACCATGGAAACCCATTTGTAGTATATTTTCATTAATTTAGAGTGAAGTTTCTAGAGATTTTTGGGATTTCAATCATTTCACCCTTGATTTTCATCTTTTTCTTGAGTTTTGACATACATTTTGTTTTCTATGATTATGAGAAAATTTCTTTTTGGTGTCTAGATTAAATAAACCCTATGGTGGATCTTGTAGTGACTTTGTTAATTCATGCTTTCATTTCATTAAGATTAAATTATACGTTCTCATTTGCTTTTTAATTAATATTGTCAACATGTTAATTCATGTATGATGTCATGCAATTGAGATTGAGAAATCCAATGTATAAATAAATCTAGCATAATTGAAAGGAGTTACATACAAACGTAGAGATTAGTTAACATAAATCTTGTAGATTAAGATTTAAGCTAATAGTTAAATTCACAAATCAATTAATATGATTCTAGTGTTTTAATTAGAAAGAGATTTTAATTAATCAACCTAGGATTAGGTGTTAATAGTCTTAAGAAAGACATTAGCATGATTAATGAAATTTTACAATCCAATGGAATTTAAATTAAATTGATTAGTGAAATCTTGATTGCAAGAGAAGTCTTAGGGGTTCGAATTCTAGGTATTATTGTTTTATTAGTTTATCTTTCATTATTTTACTATTCTAGTTTGTTTGATTGTGTTGCCTTGCCATTAGTTTATTTTCTTTTATTTTAAATTTGATTTGTGAATATAACCTCAGTTAGATAATAGGAAAATAATTATTACTAGTACTTGTAGTCATTGTGGGATTGAACTATACTAGCCAATGCTAGCTATAGTTACACCATGAGCTTATGGTTAAAACAACTAAAATTAAATTCATCAATCACCTACTTTTCTCTATAGACAATCGTAAATTTTTCTTCCTTATTGAACTTTGAGGGTGGCTCAACATTCCTACATGTATGATTTGAGTGACCATATATGCCACATTGATATCATACAATCTTATTACTCATGTTACAATTCAAGAAAATCTTTATATAACTCAATAGATCAACAATTTGTATGGCAAGGTTGAAAGACTCTTGCATCTCACAGAGGGACACCTTAGATTTTCCTCTCACCATTTTGGTTGATGAATTCATTATTGATGTCACTATGATCTCTTTCACATCCTTAGCAGTCTTTTTGCATATAGTTCCTTTAGTGGTAATTTCTACCCAAGTTTTACAGGTTAGCGTTAAGCCCTTATAGAAAAATATATCACCAGTTACAAAGAGTACTAATAATGAGGGAATTGAATAAGGAGAGCCTTTTATTATTGTCAAGCTTCATTAAATGATACCCCTTGCTTCTGTATGAATCTTTGAATTTTTTATCCTTAATTCTTTGTTATTATGTGGTGTAAAAACCTCAACATAAATGTATTATAGACTTGGTCCTTATCCTCAAAAGAGTACACCTATATTAAAATCAACCATTTCCTTGCTTGATCTCTCATATAGTATGGGAAGCACCTCATCCTAAGCTCATGTTAGATAAGACCATTTACTGGAAGTGTTTGGATCACCAAACAAAATTGGTTACTGAATGTTACCATATCCTCTCCAGGTGATCTAACAAATTCTGGGAGCAAGTGTAGATGTTCTTGCTTCAACTTATAGTTCCTCACCCTTTGACTCAATCTAATACGTGAGGGATTGGCATTAATCAATTTCAGTTGTATGTCCTCCAAGAGAATCCTTCACCCACCTCTTCTCTCTTTATAAATTGGTTCTTTCTGCAAGTTTATTCCATCTCAAGATCAAATTAAACTAGGTTATCACTCCTAGATCTCCTATCTTGCATCAACTACTTATAAAAATGAAAAAGTTCAAAGTAAAAGAAAGGAAAAAGTAAGAACAAATACAAACTAATATTAACAAAAAATAATAAAACTAATTCTTCGATAACGATGGAAAAAACTTAATATCCACTCTTTATCTATAAACAAACAAAGTCAACCTTAGATAATTAAATAAAACTAAAGATATTCTAAAGTATCAATCCTATAAAGAATTGATACTAAATCCTATTAATCTTAGTTAGTTAATAAACTTAATAAAATAAAATATTTTATTTTAAGATAATTAAACTAATAAAATAATAAAAACAAAGAAAATAAACTAATGAAAGAAATCAAATAAGCAAATATTATGGATTCAAATTTCACTTATATATAAATATCCTATTATCACATGCAGTTGATCATTTAGGATAAAATAACAATTAACAAGATGTATCTATATCATTTATCAAGCTAATTAGGTATCTCTAACTAACCAACTCCAATGCATTGATACATAATTTAACCCAATCAAACTCATTAAACATAGTTAATATATATGGTTATTAGTAAAGTCTAAGATGTCGTTATTCTTTACCACTAAATTGCTTATTCTCCTAATGAACAAATCATACTTCACCTGCCAATCCATCATACAATCTTTATAATTGAATATATGATAACCAATGACATATCCAACATTTAAGATTGAGGAGAATAAATTCAATAAGTGAATAATTAAATCATACTTAGATAATTAAATAAATCAATAAAATTTGCGTCCATAATTGTAACTAAAATTTTAGCTATTAAACATGATAAAAACAAAATACAAATAACAAATCCCATAATACAAGAAAAGAGTAAGAGAAAGAAAGACATAATTTGTCACTGATTTTTTCAATCTTTAATACAATTGTTCCTCGTTGATGTAAAAAATATATAACACTCATTATAAACTAAGAGAACTCTATTGGAAATCAAGAGAAATAGGGGAAACTCTACAAATTTTAACAAAATTCTTCCACCAAATCTTCTAAGGTTGACTATATATGTCTAAGATAATTCTAACAAAGATATAAGTCTAGTAAAAGTTTGCTTGAGGTCCTATAGTTTAATTCTAATACCAATATCTATAGCTAGGATTAAAACAATAGAGTTTTAGATTAATTAAACTTAAAGAATCACAAATTTTTATAAACTAGGTCTGATAATTGGCACCAATTATAGATTCCAAGATTATTGTTAGTATAGTTTTACTTCTTGTGCTCTTCATTATCCCCTATATAACTAGTGTATGACACACTTCACAACTGTTATAAATTTACACTATTTATTTTTGTAAATAAAAGTCAAGCATGGCATTAATTATATTCCATATTTAATACTAGTCTAGTATTTATCCCATCTCCTAAGATGTTCATGAAAGACATGCATATATGATACTTCTAAATTTAACACATGTTATGGTTTTCTCCTCTAACTTTGCCACTTTTTGCACTCTTTGAGATAGGATGAGCTTCTGAAATCTTCTTAAAAAACTGTTTCCATCCTCTTATCTTCCAAATGGCTCCAAAAGCTCATCAATTGCACAACCATGAAGAAATTTGTAATAAATCTTATGTTCATCCTTTAAAAGTAATTACATATAAGATAATGAACTAAATATAGAAAAACATAACAAAATCCATATAAAAATCATTATAAATTTTCTAAATACCATGTAAATTATCCCCAAATAAAATATAAAATAATAACCCATTAAGCTACTTAACACTTGGCTTTCTTATTGTTGTTATTGTTGAAATTCAAGTGGAGGAAAGGTTCTCTACCCCAAACTATAGGTATTACTAAAAGGATTATTTTAATGCCAAGTTCCTACAAAATCAACTTGTTTGGTCAAGTGTCTAATACTATTAGATGCTTGACATTTATAGTTATCCACCACTAAACACGTCACAACTTATCACTTATGCTCAACATTTATCAAATTATTCAAAGCTTCCATTTTCTCTTCAAATGTTGTCATTTCATAAACATTATGGATACCTCTTGATTTAAGCTTTGGAATTAAGTTCTGATACTAGTAGTATTCCATAGCTCTATTTACCATTTTCAATATCTTAGGAGTTTTAAAGCAGGTGGTCATACTCGAAGATATATTAATCAATTGCTTGGATGGGTAACTCAATCTATTATGAAATGTTTGTATATGTAATCCCAAATCAATTTTGCAGTGTGGGAACATTCTTAATAGCTCTTTCCATCTCACCCAAGTTTTATACAATGTTTCACTCTCTAATTATTTAAAGGAGAATATATCATTATTGAGTTTTATTGTTCATACAGGAGGAAAGTATTTAGGTAAAAACTTTTCCACATGACCATTCTAACTGGTGATAGATTAGGAGGTAAGCATTTCAATTATGAATTAGTTTTTTTCACTCAATATAAAAGGGAAAATAAATCACATCCTTCAAAGATGTATTAATCTTGATTCACAAATATCCAAAATGTTAGTGATTTGAGTTTGGATCCTCATTTAGTAAGCCATAAAATTTCGCAAATTGTTCAACCATTTGAATCATAATGCACTTGTTCCTAAAATTATTAGCCTCCATTCCTAGCCTAATAATGCTAGATTTTGTCTCCATAAGTGATAGTATAGTATAATCTCCAATGGTATGTTGTCCTTCATATTGTACTATTGTACTTAGTAGTTGTAACCTCAAAAATTCTAGTTTTTTCTCCCTTAAATTCTAAAGCAAAGTCCTTTTGATCTTACAGTCTAGATCAAGTAGTAGTCTATAATTACTCTTAGTTAAAAATAATTCTAAAATTTAGCCAGTAAACTCATTGTCAAGAAAGAAATTTCTAAAATAATTAAATAGAAAATAAAATAAAATAAAATAATTATATTAATAAAAAATAGAGTTCAAAATATCTTAATACCTATCAACGGTTCCAAAAACTTGATTGTATGTACTTTTAATCATACTAAAGACCTACTAGGTAAGTGTACCTATCGTTCTTATATTATAGTCTTGTTGGATATGAGTGCCAATCCCATAAGGATTACAACTACTAGTATAAAAATCTATTTATTATCTAATCTAAAAAAATGGATGATTGGCTTAAAAGGAATAATAAACTAAACTAAATTACTAATATGAAATAATAAACCAAAGTAATGACTAAGAATGAAGTAATCAATTAATAATCAAAATATAGAGGTAGAATCTTGATTGAACCTTTATATACTTAAATTTATTATAATTTAATTAGTAACCTTAATTTCTTGACAAGTAGAAATTCTAAAGTTACAACCATATTATTTCTCAAGCCTATAGCCCTTATCCTTGATTTGATTCATTGAAATCTCTTTCTAATCAAAAACCCTAAGAACGCATTAATTTGCTCTATGAATTTTCTCAATAGATTTGACTCTAATCTAGAAGATTTATATGGTCCTATCTCTAGGATTCCATATAACTCTTATTATTCATGCTATGGTCTATTCACACATATGATTTGCCAATCCTTATATATGAAATATGAAAACGAATCAAAACATTAGAATATGTCAATTTAAATACAAGGAATAATCATGAACAATTCATAAGATAATTGGGATCTTTCATTAAATCAAATAATCAATCCAGATAATAAGTTATAGGTTTGTTCCATCTAGATCTATCATAATTTGCTCAACACTAAGTTAGAGAAAACTAATAACAACTAAGAAAGAATACAAATTAGAAGAACACATACTCATGGATCATAAATTCTTAATGTCTTCACTTGAATCTTAATGGAAATCACTTCTTTTTCCTTCAAAAGTGCTTCATTATTATCTAAAGATTCTTTAGTTCATCTCTTTAGTTTTTTGTTTCCATGTAATGCCAAAAGTTGCCCTTTATTCTTACAAGACCCTCAAAAAAATCAATGTCTTAATGAACAGGATTCCATGTCGTGTGTTCGTAACATCTTTAAAAAAAAATCCTATTTTACATAAAAATCACTACCAAATTAGATCCCCAATACAAACCCATATGCGCTTATTATCTGAACACCTTTAAACTTCCAAAATGAACATAAGTCTTTATTAGATCCGTTTTCATGTGCACAGATTCCATGTTTCTCTATCTTGCACTGTATTGCTCCACTTTGACTCAAATTTGCCTAAATTCATTCTCTTTTATTATTATAGAGCTACAACAAGGCTTGAAAATATAATAAAAACCAAATTGAGTACCAAATCCTATAGAAATCATCCAATCATAAGAAAATTGATCTTAAAATCATGCGAAGAACATAGTCTATTTAACACTTATTAGTGTAGATATGTGACATTGTTCAAGAAATATGGAATATGCTAAAAATCATATATTATGTTATAAATCAAGTGAAGAAAATCAAAGTAAGCATAATTATACATCAATATGAATTGTTCCACATGGAGCATAACGAATCAATTTTTAATATATTTGGTTGTTATTGATACTATTAATGCTCCTAAAAGTCTTGGTAAGACTTATGCTAACCTTTAATAAATGAGGATTTTAATAAAGAAATACAAGAAAAAGATGATGGAAATATAAGAATAAACAAAATTAAACATCTTGCCACTTAAAGAGTTCATCATATCACTCATTAACTATAAGATTGAATGAATGAACGCATAAAGGGAAAGCGACTCTGAAAAGAGGAGTAGTTCCCAAAACTTCCAATGATGACACTAGTGATTAGGAGAAAACATCTAAAAGTGAAAGGGAATAAAAAAAATAAATTTCATCAAAAATTAATTCAAGAAGTTTTTAAAAAGAAGAAATAATCAACTAAATAGGACCTCAATAAGGGTAAGCAAAAATCCAAACATATATTATCTAACGTCACTTTCCATGAACATAACAAATTAGGCCATGCAAAATCACAATGTTCAGTTCTTAAATATGATGAAAAATATTTATTAAAAAAAAGAGGGGATAAAAGAAAAATAAGGCATTGCGATGACATTGACTAATCAAAAAGTAAACAATCGAATAACGGAGTGGCTTATATATGTTTCATGAAATTGTCAATAATAAGGTACCTTATCTCCCATTCCTATACTGATGATGATAATTATGAGATTGAAATATAATAAGTTTGTTGAATGCTTAAAGATTATAAGCAATAAAAGGAAGAAAATATCTTCTAAGTATAAAGAGGTTCAAAAGCTCTTATATGTATGCATGAATGCGAATTTGAAATAGAAATGCTAATTATATGATATGGTTTTTGCTAAAGATAGAGTAAAGTTTTTCCTTTACAAGAGTGAGGGACCAAATATGGAGATCAATAACCTCAAAGCACCATTGACTAAGTTCATTTTAAGTAGTTAAAAACTAAAAAGCAGGTTCTAATGATGATGGGTATGGAATTAGTTGCACTTATGGAATTGCAACCTCAAATGCTAAGACTATCTAATAAGTTCATATGTTGCATTGTTTTAGGGATTAAGTTAGTTTAAAATTTAGTGCTCTTATAGAATTTTTTTTATTTGAATTATTTGATGTTTTCTCATACTTAGTTCATGGTCTTAAAAGTGATAATTTGTGGAAAAATTTTGGATGAGTACAACTTTATCCATGATTATCTAATTGAGGATATAACATAGTAAATTTAAGGCTAACATAATGGAAACAACTTTCTAAAAGGAATTAGAGATCAACTCAAGTTCAAAGATGTTAGAAATCAGAAGAGAATGGAGAAGTATTACCTAACGGGTTTCAGACATGCGTGTGAGATCAATACCATTTATAAGTTGTTCATATATGATTTTTAGTCCAAAAGCAAATCAACATCAACATGTAAATTGGAAAAACACTAGACTCGTGATCCAAAATCTAAAGATGTGCGAAATTACAAGTTTAATCACCTTATGACTTTATGAGGTAGCCTCAGCTTATAAATACTTTTATTAGGATTCATTTTAGGAAACTTTAAGGAGGGGAGAGAGTTTGTGAGAGGCAATTGATATACGCTGAATAGAATTTTCTTTTATTATGATTTTTAATGTATTATGCTTGCATTTTGGGTATTCTTATAGGATTTAGTACTTAAAATGAGTTATATTTTATTACAGTTCTTGTTTCATCCTATTTAAGGAAAAGGATTGAATTTGAAGAAGAATTGGATCAATTTGGAGCAACCTTAAAATACATTAATAAAGGAATCATAACATAACAATAACATGCCACCACTACAAGAAAAGGAAGTCTTTTGCGTCGTTATTTAAACGTCGGTAAAGGTTAAATTGCCGTCGTAGAACACTATCTGCGACGTCAACGCAAACGTCGCAAACAACGTCGTGGAAGCTAGGGTAAGCATTGGTGAT
>JAOSBP010000009.1:7784202-7797851 GCA_027563825.1 Erythroxylum mucronatum
CAGACGTCGTGAAAGGCTCAGACCATTCACGACGTCTACTATCAAAACGACGCCAAATGTGTTATTTTGTTGTAGTGCACTGTGTTACATACCATGTTCTATTACCTCTCATTCTATTACTTTTCGGATATTTTCATGTAGGAAACACAATACTTACACAATATCAGGTTCAATCTACTTTAAATTAGGGATATTCTATTTCTCCAAATGCAACCAACATACCCCCCGTGTTCATCCTTTGTTTACCAATATAGTGCTAATAAGGACCTACGCTCATCCACTTATTGTTGATAATTATTTATATAAAACTTATAAAATAGAAGATAAAGCAACATAAAGCCTACATTTTTCCCATGTTAGGGAGGTTTTTGGTGTGAAAATCAATTTATTAAAAGAAGAGACAACAAGAAAGGAAAGGAGTTTATTTACATAGATGATTTTTGGAGCAAAAAAAGTAAATTAAAAGATAATCAAAATAACTAGAGATCAAGAGGAACAAGAATTTTAATAAGATTCAACAAGAACTTAAATTTTCAAGAATAATGAATATGTTTCCTTTATCTTTTATTCTTCCTTATTTTTATTTTTTCTTATTTATCCATAAACAAATTGGGATGTAGATCTAGGTGGGATAGACCCCAAGATGTGATGTTTTAAATTGATATTTTTGTTTAATAAAATTCCTAATTTTCTTAGGATTTGTTCATGTTCTTATATTTGCTTGAATTGAATGAACAAAATTTAAAGATTCAATAATAAGACTCATACATTGAGATTAAGAGATAATTTGTATATTTATTTCAAAACAATACTGATAAGGGTTAAATAGGCTACTTGAGAAAGGATTGTATGATCCTTCTAGGTTAGGAAAAAACCATCACAAAAATTCATGAATCATATTAATGCATTCTTAGGTTATCTTTATTAGAATGAAATTTCAACTAATTCAATCTAAGAATATTGATTGTGTTACTTAAAAGATAACATAATTGTAACTTAGGAATTCTTATTGGTCCAAGGAATTGAATTTGTTCTTTAACTTAGAGTGAAGTCAAAAAATATTAAAGTCCTAGGGAATATCTTACCTAGATCCAGTTTATTCGTAACTTGTTTTATACTTGGTCATTGTTTCAATTTAGTGTTTTAGAATTATTCGTTTATTTTCTTTCAGTCAATCATGTTTAATAGTTTACATAATTAAATTTTTGAGGAATTGATACTTTAAAAACTAGTCCTCATAGGATTGACTTGTAATTACTAGTATTAGTTATAGCTATGTGGTGCCCTATAGTTAAAATAAAGAAATTAGATATTGGAAACCACTTTTCATTAGTTCATAGTTTTAACATCAAGGAAGGATTAGCAGCAAGATTGGAAGAGTTCTACCTCAACTTAGATGTAATTGGGAATATCTTATTAATCTCTTTCTTCTTTACTTTCTTTAATGAAAATATTGTTATTTATTTATTTATTCATTATATTGAGTAGATAAATTGCTAGTTAGAGGTAAGGTGTTGTTTATATTAGTATTTCAACTATAATGCATGATTAATTATTGGTCTGGTTAAACTTATTCTCATTAATCCTAATTGATGGATTTATAAATATTTATCATAGATCTAATCTTAGGAATTGTATAAAAGACCAAGAGAATGAAGTATAATATGTGCACCAGGAAAATAAACATCTAGATCTAGAGACAAAGGTATTAAGATAAAATTGATAATCTAATAGATTAATAATGCTTAATGAGTTCAAATAGGTGTTATGTATCAAAGGGTGGTGATTTCTTAATTGGATACTCTTATGCACCTTGAGAGAAGACATATGATGGAAACCAAGCTAAGGGCATGCAAAGGATGGTGCAATCTGGTTCAACATATTTCGATGATCCATTACACATTGGTGGAGGCCCAATAACTCAGGCTAAAGCTAAAAGGATGAAGGAAGCTCTTAATGGACTGATTGAAAATGTTTGGGCTAAACAAGCAACTATAGAAGCTGATTTGGGCTTGGAGAGATCAATTAGCCTTGTCACCTTAATTCACGCATTAAATAGGCCTCATTAGTTGTTTATTTGGCCTAATTAGAAGACTTTGTTATTTTGATGATTTTAGGAGATCTCTAGCTAATTTAGGTGTGCCTAAAAGTCCACTTTCTATATTTGGCTTTAGGAATCAGTTTTGAAAAGGCTTTCCTAAATATTAGGTATTTCCTTTTTTGTAGGAATAAATCATTGCTAGAAGATTGATCAGGGTTTTCTTTAGCTTATATAATCGTCATCTTTTGTACAAGAATTCATATTGGAATTTTTATGAAATTGGTAAGGTTATTCACTTTGTTGGTTCTTGAACTTGAAACTTATCAAGGTTATTCCTCGTGGCGTTCATCTGACTTATCACTCTCAATCTCGTCTTTTCTAGAGTGTGACTTCAATATCCTTCTTTTATAACTTTGGTTTGTGTTTCTTTAAACATTGGTTAAGGTTTTTCTTGAAAACAAAATTGATTTAGTTTTCCTGGAAATTCCTTTTAACAACTTATTCATGGGTTTCTAGATCTTGATTTACGGGGTTCACATCAACATAGATATTTTAGGTTAATTTTATTTCAACCTTGATAATCAATCATAGCTTGATAATTGGAATTCCTCTTAAAGTAAACTCTTAGGAAACAATAGCTCTTTTAAAGACACCTAGAGGTTTAGAGGCTTATGACATATGCTAAATGTTATTATACACCTACGAAGTATAATTATTTTTTGATATAGTTAAGTTTTATTACTTCCAATTGTTTGAGGACAAAAAATTATTTTAAATGTGGGGGAACGTGATAAGTTCTTACGTTGTATGTTTATAGGGGTTGAGTTAGTTTGTAATTTAGCACTCTTATAGCATGTTTTATATGAATTATATGATATTTTTCTTATATTTATTTCATTATCTTGTAGTTGATAACCTAAGACAAAATTTCTTAAGGTAAAAGATATAGGCCTCCCTTACAGTTGAAGAAACCATAGAATAACCCCCCAATCTTCAAAATTCTTTAAAAAATCCTTTCTAGTTTTAATTTTCTGAAGAAAAAAATCCTTCTCTTAGACTTTGATTAAAAATAATGACGAAACACATGCAGTATGAACATTAAACATGAACTAATCAAATGTCACTGATATACAAACCTAAGTTAACTCTTAAACTTGACCTAAACTAATTCAATACAACTTAAATTAATAATTGAAAATAATTATAACAAATTATTAACTTTATTTAGATTTACTTAATCCAGTTCAAGCTTAAGAGTAGTGTTGAATCAGATAAATAACATTTGATCATTATAAGTATGATGTTCAGAACATATGTATTTTTGTTATTTTTTAATCAAAGTCTAATAGAAGGCATTTTTTGGAAAAATTAAAACTGTGGGTCTTTTTTTAGATTTTTAAAGATTAAGGAGTTTTTCTAAGGTTTCCTAAACTACAAGGGAGGTTTATGTCTTTAACCCAATTTCACATTTGAATGAAAATTTCTTGATAATTGTCTAATTGAGGACATAACAAAGTCAATATGAAACTAATATGGGAAAATTGTAGAAAGCATCAAAGATCAACTCAAGCTTGAAGATGTAAGACATTGGAGGAGAATGGAGTAATAGTACCAAATTGATGTTGGATGTAGGAGTGAGATCCACGTTGATTACAAGTTGTGCATATATAATTTTTAGACCAAAAGCAAATTGCTGCTAGTGTGTAAGCTAGACAAACACTGGACTTGTGATTCATAAGAAGAGTAAAAGTACAAGTTTAATCACCTTGGACTATATTGTAACCTTAGTCTATAAATACTCTTACTAGAGTTTATTAAAGAAAATTTTTAGAGGGGAAGAGAGCTTATGAGAGGCTCCTAGCAATCACTTTTCATAGTTAATAGTTTTAATGTTTATTCTCATCTAGGAAATATTAGGAGTTAGATTAGAGGAGATCCACCTTAACTTGGACATAATTAGGGATATCTTTTTTATCATTTTCTTCTCTACTTTCTTTAATAATAAGATTTTTTTTCATTATGTTATGTAGCTAATTCCTAGTTTTAGATATTGCAATTATTAATGCGTAATTAATTATTGGCTTGATTGAATTTATTCTTTTTGATCTTAATTTTTGGATTCAATCTTAGGAATTGTATAAAAGACCAAGAGGTTTAAAGTATTATTTGTGGAATAGAAGAATAAACATCTATATCTAATGACATAAGTCTATTAGATAAATATTATAACTAATAGATTAATTACAATTAGTAACTTCAATTAGGTGTTAAGAATCAAGGGTGGCAATTTCTTAATTGGATACTCTTGTGTACCTCGACAGAGGACATAGATACTTTAGGATAATTTTTACGCTAAAAGTGCATTTTAAACTTGTTACAATAGAACACAACGTAAATCCTTCAAATTGAACCCTAGCATTTTGAAGTATTCAAATTAAACCCTAACATTTTGAAGTGTTCAAATTGAACTCTAATGTTTTCAAAATGTCCAAAACAAACCCTAGGTGGATGGAAGTTTTGATGGGGTTAACTCCTCATTAGTTAAATACCACGTCAATGTTGATGTGGTATTATTTTTTATTTTTTAGATAGAAAGTAGGTTCTAGTGCCACATAACTAACTTTTTTAATTAACTAAAAAGTGAGTCTCATTGCCACATGGCAGCGGGAACCATTTTATACATTTCAAACAGTAGGTCCCACTGTCACGTAGCAGTGAGACCCAATTTTTGGTAAAAATTTTAAAAAATAATTTCACATCAGCATAGACATAGCATTTAACTAATAGAAAGTTAAACCTGTTAAGACTTTCGTTTATTTAAGGTCTATTATGAATGTTTTAAAAATATTAAGGTTCAATTTAAACGTTTAAAAAATGATAGGGTTTAATTTGAACGCTTCAAAACGTAATGGTTTGTTCAGTATTCTATTGTAAACATTGAGATTCAAACTTTTAGCCTAATTATTATTTCAACTTTGATAATCAATTTTTGCATAATAATTGAAATTCCTTATAAGTGAACCTTGAAACCCTAGAACTTGTTATTATTTCATGTAAAGTCACCTTAAAAGGTTATACAACAAGCATATACATATATGTATGGCCTTTCCGTTAACAAAATAGTGTGACCTAAGCTTATTATCACCATAGTTCTCATGTTAAACATAGAAGCATCACATTTTCTTAAAACCACAATGTCATATGCTTGTTCTTTTGCTAGGCCTCAATGTCACACAAGAAGGACAACAAATTCCTCAAATATTTTAAGCAGAGCTCATAATCTTCATTCTATGTAAAGAAGATTTAGAAATGCATATCTATATTCATATTCTCATAGTTTGACTCACATGACACTAATTTTTTTCATTTGCATAATCATCAAACCATTCATATTGATAGGGAGAGAGCTTGCAAAAGAATGGTCATTTGTTTTATGTTCCTAATAATGTCAATATTTTATATTTTAAACGTTAATACCATTGTTATTTCTAAAATTCTAAATGTAACAATTTTTATAAAAAAATTTAATTTCCATTCAATCCAAGCGCAGTAACTCTCAACCTAACATTATTTGAATCTAGCTGTTCTTACCCTGTTCCCTGCATCACCAGAAAATCGATGCTTTGTAACCATAAAGCACGAACAGAAGATCGACACTTACACGCGAAAACCCCAAAACAAAGAGAAAAGGAAAGAGACAAATTGCAAGTTAAATGCAAGTTCACGACCACCATCCTTTTTTGACATCACGAAGATATCAAGTTAGGGATTGGAAGGCAAAGAAGTAAGCAGGACCATTCTCTCTTTTCTCTTTTCCTAGGATCATCCAACTTTTGTTGCACTCGTCTTTCTTGGCCAGCACCAATAAAATCAGTTTGGCGAAACGATCACTTCCTGGTTCATTCTTCTCACATTTCTTTGCACCAAGAACTACGATTTCCTAGGCCATATATTGTTCACCGTGATCGTGAACAAGAATTTTGCCCTGACATTTATGCCAACCAACTGAATAATACGATGCTGTAACGCATAAAACAAATATTCAGAAGCTAGTAGTGGATGTGTTGCCTGATCTAAGAGTATTATCTTTGGTTCCATTGCTGGTTTTGCTAATGATCCCTTTTCCGAAATATTCTGCAATTACAGAAAAACCATCCTTTGAAGATTTCACTTGCTGGAAGAATCGATCTTGATCTTTCGAATTCTGGTCCAAATTTCTCTTCATTTCAAGAACAGATCTATATTCGGGTGCACACTCCGGGCATTCTTTTTCATTATCACCAAGGCATCGCTGATGGAATGAATGCATGCACATAAAATGAACAGCAGGGAGATCAAGGGTGAATGTACAAGCAGTGCACTTGCTGAGTTGAAATATCCTCGCATTTGTTCTAAGGTCCTGAATTTCTTTTCTCATTGCTAATGTATTCTCCTGCAACAGTAATGGATCCCTTCAATAATTTCTCAAATCCCAACTGAGAAACAATTTAGAATTAAAATGGATTGGGTTGGAATCAATTTCCTATTATTTCTGCTCCTTTTACTTTCAAAATATGAACATGCAAACCATTAACTGATTTGGATCATGGCATAGCTTTTCCCACTGAAGATGAAAAAAATGCAGAAAATTGGAAAAAGAAAAACTAATTCTATTATTAACTAACTGTCACGGACTCCCTACCAAAAGCCGAGTCTGAGATGATTTAAATGCAAAATAGAATTATGGGAAGAACCTGATTCGGCAAATCATTTATTTTTCCCTTTTCCTGTCTTTTCATCTTTCCTTGTCTCTTTCTATTCTTTTAACCATTGAGCAAACACGATCACCGTGACAGAACATAGACATAACTTATATATTTGCACACTAACTTGAATACCAACCTGATACTTCTCAATTGCTCGTCGATCCTCTTCAATCAGCTTCGACTCTTGTTCAAGCTTCCGAGAAATGTAATCCTTAATGACAGAAAGTGTGAGGCACGGATTCCTGGACAGTGTCTGAAGAACAATAATAGGAGGCAATATGTCATCCCTTTCAATGTAAGAAAGAACTTCCTTCACCTCTTTGGAACAATCTTCGCCAAGTTCACCAAAATACTTCAGCAGATCAGCCCAAAGAGTTGGGTCACCTCCCTTACCAGAATCCCCCAACCTTTTGCAGCAGGCAATTAAACCTTCATGATCATGAACTTGCATGTAGCAAGCAATGACCTCTTTATAAAGTTTCATTTTTTCATAGAGATACAAGAGCCCTTCTTTAAATGCATTCATCTCACAAAGAATTATGGCAAGATCAACATCATAAAGAGGGTGCTCAAGGTCAGACGGCCAAGCACTTTTAAGTAAGCATAGTCCTCTTTGACGCCTTTCTGAACGATCTTTGTCTTTACATACATCTTTTAATTTCCCATTGGACGCTTTCAACATTGGAGACGCCCCTGATTTTTCTCTGAAAGAAAGATCTCCCCCATTACTGGCTTGTGACATTGATGGGAAGTTTAAGTCATTAGACAGATACAACTCCAAAAGCGTGTTGTGAATTTCTAGCTGAGCTGGAGAGTCCTTTATCTTCCTAGTATATCTCTCAAGAAAGTCCATTAAAGACTGGGGATGATGAATAAAAATGTTGAGAAAATCCACAGGAGATGGTAACATAGACAAGTATGCACCACTTGAAGATCCTTTCTTTGCAGATTCTCCTTCCTCAGTGCAAAGTCTCATAAGTATCTCAATTGTTTCTTCAGTCTTGTGTTCAATGAGAATTTTACCATACTCTTTCACTGTCATGCCAGCCTGACTTGGTTCAAGGCTAGAAATATATAGCAATGCTTCGTCGTATCTGCCAAGGTCCTCGAGTAGGATCTTTAGGTACCATTCGTGCCTCCCTGCCTTCTTAGCAACATACATGGCGTGTTCATGGTAATTGGCAGCACGGCAGACCCTTATTGCTGTTTCAACATCAAACTTATGCTCCCCAAGACCATCCTCACTTTTAATAAAACCATTCAGTTTTTCAACATCTTTCAATTTGGTGTAGCAATTTAAAAGAAGAGTGGTATGGTCTTTTGAAGCAATCCCCTTCTCATGCAATTTCTCCAAGTAATTTGTAAGGTTGTATATCCTCTGTGCATCCAGAAACTTCTGTATCACATAAGAAGGTTCAAGATGACCAATAGTTTGGATATATTGGGCCATTGCCTCATCATAATCTTGCTTACTATACAGATGGTCTCCGTATTTCCTCAATACTTCAGCAGTAGCAGCAGCATCAGCCTGCTGACTTTGAACGAGATTGATGGCCACAGTATAAAGGTTCTTCTTGAAGAGCATATCTAACTTGCTTTCCATATCCTTTTCACTGATACACAGAGTAGATTTGTCATTCATTATAAGTATTATGTTACCCCATTCACAAAGCATATGAGAAACTTCTTTAACTCCTAGACTATGGGCTATCAGACGGTTCTTCAAGTCGTAAACATTGAAAGTATCTTTGCCACTTCTCTGATCCGATATAACACACAAAAGGTAACCACGAAACCATCCTAAGAATTTCTTCTCTCCTTCAAATGCCCAACACGGACCACGTCCGTCAATCTCATAGAAATACACAGCCTCAGGCCGGCCAATTACTAACTCCTGAAATGAAAGAAAGAATAACCAACATGAAATGGCGTTGCAACCAAGATATGAGACAAAAATTAGGTGTGTCAATGCTCCTTACCGATCTATCACTCATTGTCACACCATTAGAAGAGCATCCAATCTGATCTAGCGTTTGTCTCCTGGGTGGTTGGTTGTGCAAGCTGAACAATGTCACAGAATCTGGAGTTACAGCGAACAATTGTAGTGCTTGACCATCCACTCGGAACCCAAGACCAGTGACACGGGAATTACTTCTGTCAGATACATTATCCACCTGGAGCTTATAACGCGTAATTCTTTCCCTTGCAATGTCCCCTTTGATGGCGTAAATGCAACCAGTGTCTAAGCCAATAGCTATAAGTAGTATGGGAGGAGCTTCCTCCAGAACCAAAAAAGACGTAATCTGCAGTCCGTCGACACATCATCACACCATCACAAACAATCAACTGCGTTGGAGGGCTAAAATAAATCAAACTAGTGAAAAAACTACCTGTGCCTCGGGAAACTGGTTTGTGAAAATCCTCAATATTCCAATGCAATCAGGTGTGCTTGTGCTTGTACTAGTGCCCTCTGGTTGAATCTTATCGAGGTCAAAAACCTTGAGGCACATGGTAGATTCATCTTCCCCAATGGTGACTAAAAAGTTACGTTGCTGTTTAAACAAAACCAACCAGAATGACATTCAAAATTCAGTCTCAATAGAAAAAATTGAAAGCAAATGAAATTGTAAAGTTTACTTACTCTGAGTTGTTGAAGGAAGAGGGTAGAAGAGGAATGAGCTTGGAATGAGAAATTGAGGTTGAGTCCACGATCCAGGAAGCTAACGGTGCCGTCATCGGAGCCGATGACCAGCTTACCACGGCCGCTGGAGCAGCAGCCGATCTTTCCGGAGACTTCATCGGGAATCGAGGCGTGCTTCTCTTGGAAGAATTCAAATTTCCTCCATTGATACATATTTTTCTGATCAAAACCCCAAAAGAAAGAGAAAGATGATTGTTTGTTTGTAATTGTTGGCTTGGGGTTAGATGCTTTTGGACATGAAGGATCCGGCGGAATCATTGAGCATTGGATGGGTTCTGGCCCGTAAAGAGCTTCTGGGTTGGATAATTCTTTAGGTTCCTGGAATGAGGCCTTTGAGCCCACAAACCTACAACGTCACATTTTATATGTATATATATAATATGTAAATTTGTGGTAATTATCCACAAAGATAAGGAAAAGCCACACATAAGTATTTGATTGGTGACTTAGCAATCACGTAAGCTATACAGCCCTTAAATGCGAAAGCAACATTTTTTAATAAAACAAAAGGATACTCTATCCTATCAATTTTCTTATAACATCTCTTGTAATATCTAACACCGGATGGAACCATGGTATAAATATTGTACCGGATTTAGTATTAAATTGGGTTTTGATATAGACGTACAATATTATATCGGCATTGGTTAATATCGAGTACCGTTTTAGGTAATTTTTTAAATTTATAAAATAGTCCCTGAAAAATTATAAAATAGTTCATTGTTATATTGTACAGATGTACTGTATATTTTTAACCATGTCTCCAATAATCATAATAATAAATTTCAAATAAATTTTGATTTAATAATTAAAAATATATAAAATAAATATTAGTTTATAAATAATAATTTTTAAATTATTTATTTTGAAAATTAAAATATTTTTATTAATACTTTATTAATAAATATGATATAAAATATTAGAATAAATTTAAATAAAAATAATTTATTTTTAAGTTTTATTTAATTTATAATAATTATTAGTAGTAAAAATGTTTATTATCATTTTAAAATTAAAAATTGAAGTAAATAAAATAACTAATTAAAAAACTTTGAAAAAATGGAGAAAGGTAAGAAGGATGAAGACAGATTTTGAAAATTTTTGAAAATTTTGAAAAAAAAAAGTTGTTATATTTTTTAAAATTTTCTGTACCGATCAGTACCGACCAATATCATCTAAAATGGGCCAGTACTAACCGATATTTAAATTTAGTACAACTGACTCTTTGTTTCGTAACAGTACAGTACTACACGGTATTCACATTCTTGGGATGGACTAGGGAAACCATAATATATACGCATAAGCAGATGGAAAGTAGGGTTTAAGATATCAAACGGTCCATTCCAATTAAATATCAAACGGTCCATTCCAATATCTGTCCCTCAGTTTGTACGCATAAAATAAATCTTTTGAGGAATCACGAGACCACGCGCAGTCAGCCATCACATAGACATGTCAAGTTAATGGCTGAGGTTGGTGTTCTGAGATGGATGGATAGGATTTGGGTACTGAGGATAGGTAGACTGAAAATATCTCATACCAATGCTTTTCATTACGCATGTCCTCACCACATGTTAAAACTTCTTTAAAAACAACAAAGGGAATCCGGCCACTGCATCTAGTTCTTTTTTGAAGCTTTTGTATTAACCCAAATCTCCAAGAATTCAGGAAAAGTAATCTCAAGTTTTTGGACATCATACAGTAAAAGTCAAGGGTTTAAAAAAGCATAATTCGGTGGAGGAGAAGAAGTCTAACTTGCTATACCAATAACCCACAAGGTTTCAACACGAAGCGGAGCGTGACAGATTTTCTGACTAAGGTTGTTAATACAGATAAATTCATATGGTGTTAGTTCCTCCTGTAACCTGATAGAGACATAAGCAATATGTAGCCGAAAGAGAAAAATGGTGAAAATTAATTAGTATTTAATTCAATCTTTAAGTTAAAGAATATTATGATACTCATCTCACATCGATGGGATGAGAAAGTGAGGAGAGAAGTGAAACCTATAAGAGAAGACTCACTCCTCCTCATTCAATACACCAAAAACAAACATTCCTCTTGTATAAAGAAATTAGAGGATTAAGTTTGTAATCCCTATTTTTGTTATAGTGAAATAAGGAAGAAATTAAAAAACGCAAAAGATTTACGTAGAAAACTCCTATAGGATAAAAACCATGGAGAGAAAAATTTTCACTATAACAAAAATAGAAATTATAAACTTAATCCTATAATTTGTTTATACAAGAGGAATGTTTGTTTTTGATGTATTAAATGAGGAGGAGTGAGCCATCTTTTATAAGCTTCACTCCTCCCCTCACATTCTCATCCCGCTTATGTGGGATGAGTATGTAGCAACGATATACCTACGAAACAATGATAAAAGATGTAAGAATAATCACTTGTTCAACTCCATTCTAACTATAAACTAGAAACTGCATGAAGAAATCTGAAGCTCACAAGGGTTAGAAGTATTTTGGAGAAAGCAATGGTGGAATGGTTGCTCCCTAAACAATTTTAGGTTTAAATATTTTAATTTTATTTTTTAAATATTCAATGTGAAATGACAATAAGAGAACACGTCTTATTTAAGTTTATTAACGTGACTTGTCATATTAATACTACTAGTAAAAGGTTAATGACGAGCAATTTTTTAAGTTCTAGCTAAAGTATTAGGCTAATGGTACAAATCAAATCGAATTCTATAATAATTTTAAATTCTATCATAATAACAATTTCGATAAGATGCTGCCAAATTCAAATTTTATCTAATTACATAAGTATAAATAGTAACTACGACTCACTAAAAAATTATGAAATATCAATGTGAGAATTATAAAATTATGTTCTTTACTTAAGATATGATTTGATTATCACAACATGCTTGGATACAACTTGATATGGTTATGTATTGGTTTTAACTATCTTTTCTATTTTTTATATTTATTATTGACCTTAAGATTGTAAAAATTTTGACAATATTGTTTGGTTGTTATGTTATAATTTATCTAAACATATGAATGCTTAAGAAAAATCTTTTGATTTTGTTTATATTTTTTTTTAATTTTTGGTTGGGTCGGTCGTGCTAGGCCTGGGCCCAGGCTTACAATGGCATGTGGGCTGATCGGCCCGTTCACAGATAGTGACCTAAACCTAGTAGAAAATTTTTATATAAGGTATTACCTCACCATGCAACAGGTACGACTTTAGAACCCTGGCATTCTTTATTCATAGCCACCAAAACCCTCACAAAAAGACTGACTTGAGCGTCGGAGGGGCTTGCTGGCAATCAACCCCCGGCGTGCCTTTCATTATTTTGTAGGTGTTCTCTAGCCGGAGATATTCAAATTCATGGATTCAAGCAATGACATCCAGCCCCATCAAAATCAGACTGAACCAGTTGGCGTCCACCGTGGGCCCGGGCGTCAGGGCACTACGTCCAGAAGCACTCAGATTAGTCAGGCGGCAACAGTCAATCCTGATATAGCCGCCGTCGCGGCACTTGCATTGCAATGAATCGGCTTGCGATTACCCGCTGTCCTTCCGTTGACACACCATGATCCCCAGATCTGTCCTCCACCCATCACCCAAAACCCTAGTGCAGATGAGCTACCGCCGAATAACCACACACAATCTTCACACCCGGATGGCCAACCACAACCTCAAAACCGAGATCAAGAAGAACAGAGCATAGCTCTGGAGGACAACGTCGAACCAATTCGCACCCTTACATTCAGCACCCCCTAAACACAAATCCCCCTGCACTATAGCAAATTTCCCTCACCAATAGACAAATAGAGGAAACGACCGATCTATTGATTCTCCAAATCTTACAGTCTCAACCGGAACAGCAGCAAACTCCCGCTCGGCAGATTGGTGTGATGGCCGATCAGCACTCTGCTGAAGCCCTAGAAAAAATCGTGGTCGATTGAATCAATATGGCCATGAATTCCCATCCGGATCAACCATCAACACAGTACAGCTCCCCTTTCATCCCAGAGATCCTGGATAGCCTCCCAGTGGTCGGTACTAAGATATCAACGCCTGAAAAATATACTGGAAAGACCGATCCCCTCGACTATCTGCAGCATTTTTAATTTATAATGAACCTGCATTGCGTCCCTGATGCCATTCAATGTAAGGCCTTCTGTATAGCCTTTCA
>JAOSBP010000009.1:7801881-7816404 GCA_027563825.1 Erythroxylum mucronatum
TAAATGGTATTATATCTGTGATACAGGAAAAAATAAATAGCAAAATTTAATATCTAATATTAAAAATAAAAAACAAAAAGTAAAAATATATTAAAAAATCAAAAACTTTACCTTTAAATTATACTCAGAACTCAGAAGACAGAATCGTAAAATTTCTTACTGCTAATTTTTGAGTTGAAGTACTTTAAATACATATATTGATGAAAATTAAAAAATTAGAAGGTAAATATACACTTAAATATTTCAAGACTATTTATAAGCATGAGGACTACAAAGTTAACTTATAACGTTAAAATCATTTAAAGCTAACGCTCTTGGGAGGAGGCTGTTGCGTGTTGCTTGTTGAAGTCTGTTGCTGTTGGAGAGGAGGCTATTGGAAAAGCCAGAATTAAAACATCACATCATCATTTCTTAGAGAGAAGACTGTTGAAGTGGGCCCTAGGCAAGTGCCTTGCTGGCATTGCTCAAGGATACGAGCTATATCCATTTAAAATGATCTCTATAATGGTTGGTGGCTTTTTAGTCCCTTCTCAAAAGTGATGAACGTTATGTGTTAAGATTGGGTATTTGCGTAACCTTAAAGTTAAATCATCTTGTGAATTATCAAGGGATTTCTCTTCACCTTTGTATGAATTTGAATAAGGCCATTAATCTCGTGAAATGCAATTGTTTCTTGCAAAGTATGCCACATAATAATTCTTAAACCATTTGAAACTTCTTGTTATGCCAACAAGAAGGATCTGGTACCAATCTCTAGTCGAGCATATCAAAATGGACGAGAAGACGCGACATTTGTCATTCCATTCATATCCATTATCCTTTTTGAATT
Source organism: Erythroxylum mucronatum (assembly GCA_027563825.1). Lineage (NCBI taxonomy): Eukaryota > Viridiplantae > Streptophyta > Magnoliopsida > Malpighiales > Erythroxylaceae > Erythroxylum > Erythroxylum mucronatum. The sequence goes on from JAOSBP010000009.1 coordinate 7,802,711, forward strand.
GCATTGTATGATCACGTAGATCTACCATCCCATTCTATCAATATTTCTCTGGTAAAATGGCTGGCTACGTTGACACCTATGTAGCACGGACACGGCAAAATGAAGTCGTGTCTGTGTGTCAGATACGTGTTCGTGTCGGACACCCAATGACACACGGTAGACACAGTTCAGACACATCTGGAGACCGCTCAAACAATGCTTAATGGAATATATGCTTCATATTTTTTGTGAGGAGCTTATAAAGCATCAAATATGTATGAACTATCAAGATGTTAGAAGTTTTAAAATACATCAATTAATATATATCATATTATAAATTCTGAATTTTTTTCTTAATTTTAAATTTTATAATATATATATATGCCGTGTCCGTGTCTACCAAAATTTAGAAGTTGGTGTGTTCTTATGTCTATATCCGTATCGTGTCCCGTATCCGTGTCCGTATCTGTGCTTCTTAAGTACACATTTGTTTGGATCTTGCTCTGTTGACAAGTTAGATGGTGTTAGTTTAAAACAGAAGAATAAGGTCGACTACCGGGAGGCGTAAGCGGAAACTCCCCGGTTCCAACGGGGAACTCAAAACACTCTCCCCCCAAAAATCACATCCCCACCCGCTCCGTTGGCCGTTTTGGCGGTAACAGGTAAATCCCTGTTCTGACGCCGGCAGAACCGGTCACCTCCTTTCACCATACCATAACTACCCTTGATTGATTATATTTTTTAACCGGAAGGCATGAAATCAAAGGATACGACCACCAATCACGGAGGGGAGAGCTGAGGCCCTCTGACTTGTGAGTTTGAGCGTGTGGATCCCACATTTCCATGGGGACAGTTAAAAAGTGAAGACAGTTTTCCTGGAATCAGTTGTCAAGCGTGACAGGTGGCAACCATGCAAGGACTGATACTTACTTCAGGTCTACTGTAAGCTCAGATATAGTAAACGGCATTAGTTTTTATACAGTTCCGGAAATATTTGCCGCAACAGAGGAACAAACAAAAACTGTAAATGTTTGAATATCCAATTATATTTCAACCATTATGTACAGATGATGCCATGCCCATCACGTATACATAAAAATTAGTGGGAGAATCGGTGTTTGATTTGAACTAAAGACAAGGCGCCCTTTAAAGCTATCCCTTCTGTCGTTTCTGCATAATGAAAAGAGAAGTATAAAACAAATTTATAAAGGAAGAGAGAAGACAAGTGCACAGAGTTGTCAATCAAGCTTTTGCCATGGAGGACGTTCTTATTGAGGCCTTGCTTTGGTTTGTCTAACTTGGGTTCTTCTTCTTTGTCAGACTTTGGTGGGTATCTTAGATCTTTGCTTTGCTTAAACAAATTTCTCTTCTTTTCTTCTTTCCGGCTCCTTCTAATGCTCAACCTCTGTCAATTTCTTCTTCTTCTTCTTCTTCTTCTTCTTCCCTTCAAAAAGTCCCAGAAACCCCAAGTTTCAGGTGTTAAAAAGTATGGCTACACCTTCTCCTTTCATTTATACTTCTTTGTGGACAGGCCGATGCCATGTTTTTTTTTTTCCTTCCTTTAATTTCAATTCTGTCTTCAATATGGTTTTAACTCCTTACTGGACTGATTTGCTTTTCTTTTCCTAAATATGATGCCTTTCTGTGCCTGAACAGCGACCTCGAGCAAAAAGCTAGTTTTCTCGAATTTTCAGCTAATTATTGTACTGGAAAATTTCTCTGAATTCGGACATGAGCTTGTCTGAAACTTGGCCAAAGCAATGATCATTGTTTACTTTTTCTCCTCCATTTTGCGTTTGTTGGGGAAAATTTGAGGTTTTGCTTTTAGAAAATGAAAGTGAGTGAAGAGATGCAGCATATTTGTCCATTTGGCGTACATTTCTTGTAGTAGCCATCAAAATTGTGATTGGCTGTTGGCCTAGAATTCATTAGCGCGTAACCATCTTTTCTTGAGTTTGAAATTGCAATACGTCGTGTTTTTCTATGAGAGAGCTAGTTTATATTCGCTTCTTCACTATTCTTCAAGTGTTACAGTATTCTGGTTTAGCTTTTTTCTGCCAAGACAGCAATTCCGTGATGATTTGACCGACTCTTGCTTCCATTTTCTTGATAAACTTTCACTACAACTATATCCTCTTGGCTCTACTGCTGAAGTAGTAATTTTTCTAGTTTTATTCGTTGGTTGAATTTGGCCTCCCGCCCCATCAATTTCTTCTCTTCTTCTTCTTGTTTATTTTTAATTCTTTGTGAGCATGTTGTTCAGATCTGTTCCCTTTTCGGGATACTTACTACGGCTATGTTGGTTTACTACGGTAGCTGCTAAGCTTTTTATTGGGGACGTAAATGTTGTGAAAGAAAAGGAAAATGTCAATGTCTTAACGAACGCTTTCTCTTACATACATTTTCTTCTTGTTTTGGTATGTGTAGGTTAAATACGCATAACCTCTTCGGGTCTGTTAGATTTGCTTACTTTAATGAGTGGTTATTGAAGAATTATACTTTTCTCTGTCCTTTCAATGGAACCTTAATTTGCAACATTCACAGGCTTGAGAAGCCAAGATGGATTTTACAGAGTCCACAAAAGTTGTCTACAATAGAATTCAGAAGCTTGAGCCTGAAAACGTCTCTAAGATTATTGGCTATCTTCTTCTTCAAGACCATGGTGAACGAGAAATGATTAGGCTGGCATTTAGCCCGGACAACTTGATTTATTCATTGATTAAAAAAGCTAAAGCTGATCTTGGCCTTAACAAACCAACAGTTTCTTCTTCGCCAATCTCACCATCACAGGTGAATGTGGCACCAGTTTCTGATGTGCAACTACAGGTGACTCCCTATTTGCCAGCTGCATCACGGTCCATCTCGTCTCCAGCAATGTTTAGGGCAGTCAGTTCTTATTGGAATGCTCAAGTTACTAGCGAGCAGCAACAAGTCCACAACTGCGAATTTGGTCCAGCTGGTGAAGATTATCAGTTTCAAAATCAATTGCAGTTCCTGACATTGGATGATCAGTTAGAGTTTGTTAATTCTGTAAATTCTGAGTTTTCTAGCAATTACGTTTACCTAGAACCGGCTTTAAGACCAAGAACAAGTAGAAGGTCTCCAAGTCTACCTGAGTTTCCTGTTAAGATTTGCCATTACTTCACCAAAGGATTTTGCAAGCATGGAAGCAACTGTAGGTATTTCCATGGCTATCCAATGACAGAAAATTTCTCTCAAAATTTCAGCCTAAATTCAAATGAAAATTTAAACGAAGAACAAATTGTATCTCCTGGGACTCTTGAAAAGCTAGAATTAGAGTTGACTGAACTTCTGAAATCAAGAAGAGGAATGCCCGTTTCAATTGCCTCTTTGCCCATGTTATATTATGAGAAGTATGGGAGGACCCTTCAGGCCGAGGGGTATCTTACAGAGAGCCAGAGACATGGTAAGGCTGGTTATAGTCTGACAAAGCTTTTAGCTCGGTTGAAGAACAGCATTCGTCTTATTGATAGGTGCAGGACGAGAATATCCTTTGTGTATTATCTTCCATTTCTCAACTTATTTGATTTAATGTGTCAAATTTTGTTATTTGTTGGAGACAGGCCACATGGGCAGCATTCAGTGATATTGACTGAAGATGTTCCTAAGTATTTGGAGTATGGTGGTGATAGAAATGATCCTGGAGGAATTGTTGCTGGTTCCAGGCAGATCTATCTTACCTTTCCTGCTGAAAGCACCTTTACAGAGCAGGACGTTTCCAATTATTTCAGGTAACTGAAAATGAGTGCTTTGATAGATTATTAGCTTTTGCTTTCAAAACATGCTTTTATTTGTTATTTCTCTACTTCTGTAGCAAATTTGGTCCTGTTCAAGATGTTAGGATCCCATGCCAACAGAAGAGAATGTTTGGATTTGTCACTTTTGTCTTTGCGGAGACAGTCAAGCAAATATTAGTGAAGGGGAATCCTCATTTTGTTTGCGGGGCTCGTGTTCTAGTGAAACCATACCGTGAAAAGTCAAGAATTGTTGACAGGTAAAATTTTTCTGCTTGTGGAAAGATGTTGTCACATGATTTCTTACTAGAATGTGGTAGATCCTAGCTGTGTTGGTTAAACATCTTATCTTCAGGTTTGAATTGTTGTTATTGTAAGATATATTGTTTCACCGAAATGATGCAAAGATTCTGAAATCATCACCCTGAATGTGTAGATTATTATAACTTCACATTATTTGGATTCTATCTTTTTTTTACTTGGAATCATTAAACGTTAATAAGACTTGGCATCATCTGGCTCGTGTTCTTTTTATCAACAAACCTTGATGCTTGCTTTATATAGTTATCCAACTTTTAGAAAATTGAACACTGAGTGCTACTGTTTCATGTTTTTTTAAATTTTTTTCCATTTATACAAGTGATCAAGGGGGGTTTTTTCAGCGAAAATGAAATCTTTAAAACGAATAGCATAGGTCTGTTTTTCATTTATGAATGTTGGTGTCATCTCCTTTGCATTAGGAGTCTGCATTAGCAACATCTTGGTCAGAATGTTGGTGTCTTCTATGCATTTAGAAGTCTGGATTAGCAACATCTTGGTCACACCAAAGCAAAAGATTACATAGTTGCTGCTGCATTAAAGTTTCTCATATGTTTTACAAGGAATCTGTGTTAGATACTGGAATTTATTGTTCAGTAACTTTTTTTCTTGAGTAGGAAATATTCAGAAAAATTGCAACCCCAAATTCAGTACGGCTCTCACTATACAGATGGAGATTCCGAGATTCACTCAATCTCAGGTGAGTAACAAGAAAATTCTTCTTCCCACTTTCTTTTACTTTATATTGGTGTCAAATTCATATTGCTAAATAGTGGCAATTGTTTTTATTGTCCATGTGAATAGTATCGAGGGCTTGCGAAAGTTCAAGGTTGTTCAGGAAACAGCTTGCTGAGGAACACGAACAGGCACTTGAATTTGAGAGAAGGCGTCTCTCAGAGCTGCAGTTACCACCTAAGCCCCTGAATCATCACTCTTATTTTGGCTACTCAATGGATGTGTTGAAGCTCTCAGAAGGTCTGCAGTGTACTTTTTTTTTCTTTTTTAAATTTTTGGCACATGGGAGTCTAGTGCTTCTGCAACTAATGTTTGGTGGTCCATGCAATGCAACTGTTTAGGTCGCGGAGAACAATCTGATTTTCCATCTGCAGAGCACGTCAATTACTTGCTAGATGTTTTCAATAGTGATGAAGAAAAACTGAGGCATATAACCACCACTTACAATGAGCAGGATAGGTAATATAACTACCACCAGCTATCTTCAATCATATTGTAGTGTTCTGATACGAGTTTTATCCCATGCAGCACCCAAGGACTCGATCTTCCAGAAAGTCCATTTGCAGCTCCAATAGGGAGTGGCATTTCTACAGTTATATAGAGAAACAAGATACAGAAGCAAGTATAGATTTGTAGAGGACTGAATTTGAAAAAGACTTTCAAGGGTTTGATACTACAGGACCTTCTTTCTTTCTTTCCAAATTGACCTGAACTTCATCTGTCAGCTCTTAGATCACGTACCAACTGAAGAAGAGAGATATAGTGCAGGTTCTTTTCCATTTAACTTGGTGAGGAGATTCCATGTAACTAAGGTTTTACAGTTTCTTATGCTTCCCTTTTTTTTAATGTAATCACAAAAGGCAGGCTAAAGAGAGCTTGTGGGTCGGGTCCTAGAAGAAATGTAATATATAGGCTGTTTTAGTTGAAGATGGAAGTAGAAAAATGTGCAGAGTTGAAAGAAAAGGTGTCCAACAAAAAGCTAATAACAGTTCTAATTATACAAAGTCCTACATTCTTAGTATTATTATCATCACCACCATTATCATACCTCATTGGCCCAGTATTCATCATGTTACCTTATTTCCTTCTCTTTAAGTCTTATTTGTTTATTATTTCTTTCTAAAGGAAGTGGGAAGCATTATAGCTCTTACACACTTGGGACAGGTAAGATGCTCCAATCACTTTGGAAATATAGTAAGGCTTTATCAAATTTTGAATCTTACAGAGGAGGAAGCTAAGAAGTAAGAACTCCCTTCTTAATTATTACATACTCTTTTTTTCAACGTATATATAAATATAATCAGAGATATTTAGTTTGTGCACTGTGCATGGTTGGATTTGGATTCCCCTCAAACCTTTTCCTTATATCAGTTTGGCTTTGATTTAAGTAGAAAATAAAACTAAACCTCTTTGGGTGGTCACCTGGTTGTGTCCATAAATGGCGGAATCAATTTAGTTTTATTCCCCACCTCTAATAATAATCAATCATAATATCTGGGGAAGTGGTTAAAGAATGAACAGTTGGATGATTGAGTTTACCTTCAACACATTAGGAGTCATAGTACGATTAAGAGTTTTATCTTTTATTACGATTAGATTATAATTGATACTAATTGATAGGAACCGGAAAAGAAGGAAAATAGAAGTAACTGAATAATAGAACTTTATTGATAAATTTAAGAGTAAGAATCTTAAACTCTCAAGTCAGTCCGTATGGAGAGGACTAAACTCTAAAACAAAGGAATTAATATTCTAAAAAACTTACCTACTTGCTCTAACTATCAAATATTTATAATGCTAGACTTTTAATTGCAATAAAAGATAGACTCCTAATCGTAATAAAAGATAAGACTCCTAATCACCATAAAAGATATGCTCCTAATCGTAATAAAAAATAAGATTCTTAATCGTAAAAAAAGACAAGACTTTTAATCATAATAAGACTCCTAATGTGTTGGAGGTGTCGTATCAATTTATGAAGAGTGTGGTCCCCATGCAATCATCATCGTGTTCTTTGTTTGCATGGTAACGGTGAGCTTTTCATAGTGTGTCATCTATTTTCATCTTCTTTTCTTGAAAAGAATCTGACTTGAATTTTTTTTTATTCATCATTTAATCTTTGTCTAAAAGGAAAATGGTCAAAGCAACTGCTCAGATGTTCGTTCTAAGGTAGATTATGCATGCAATGTTTCATAAAGTTTACCATCACAAAATCAAACAATTTCAAATAAATATCAAGTGATTGATTTATAACGTTATGAACTTAATTTGAATGCTCCAAAACAGTGATATTTATATTTTATTTTACAATAAATATAAAAAATATAAATTTTGTTTAGTGTCACTTCTACTTTATTATGTTTAAGTTTTTACTCAATATATTTATTTGACAATCATTTCTATTTTATATTTATAATTATGAATTCCTTCAATTTTAACAACTTTTCAAACTAATAAAAGTGGTTTTACTTATAAAATGCTTATCAATCACTTGATATTTATAAATATAAAATAGAAGTGATATTTATAAATATAAAATAGGAGTGATGACTTTGACTCCTAAAGATAGAATAAGGGTTAGTCATTCGGTGAGTTTTGAGTTTAGGAGAAGAGAAGATGATGACATATTATGGATAGGTTCTTGGAACACCAAAAACCTTATAAGGAAGTCAATGGAATTAATGGAGATTTTAGACAAATATAAGATTTATATAATATGCATATAGGAGACAAAGTATAAGGGAGCTAAAGCAACAGAGATTAACAGATTCAAACTTTGGTATTCAAGGGGTTTGAGGCAACAGAGTGAGGTAGGTTTCTTGGTTATCAAGGAACTCATACATCATATAGTAGGGGTAAAAAGGACTATTGATAGGATTGTGTCTTTAAAAATTGAGGTAAAAGGTATTGTTTTCAATGTGGTGTGTGCTTATGTATCAAGTAGGGTTGGACGAATAACTTAAGTGTCAATTCTAAGAAGAGCTAGATAAGGTGATTCAGTAAATCTGCTCTGACAAGAGAGTCAATCTAAGAGGAGACTTTAATGGTCATATAAGGGCAACTTTGGACATATATTTATAGAATCATAATGTTTTTGAGTGCGATACAAATGATAGTGGGATTATTTTGTTAGATTTTGTGGTAGGGATGAGGATGCTCGATCATATGTGCAACTTTACTAGAAAAAGATAAGGTTAGAAATGTAACGGTAAGAGACAAATTAAAGGTGACTAATATTAATCAAAGTTAAGAGAGACAAAGCTTAAGTGGTTCAGACATATTAAAAGGAGACATAATATTCCAATGAGAAGATGTGAAAAGATTATACTTAAAGACTGTAAGAGAAAAAAAAGAAGACTTAAAAAGAACTAAAGGAAATGATCAAGAATGATATGACTTTGTTGGAACTTGTCGAGGATGTAACCCTCAATAAAAAACTTTGGCATACTAAGATATACAGGTAAAGAATCTCATATAGAGAGATTATTTTCTTTATTATAGGTTTTTTAAACTTCTTCCTTTAAATCTTATGTTTTGTATTTAACCTAAACTTTTAATATGAGTGCTTTCCTCTTAATTATTTAGCTTAATTATTTTTCTACTTAGCCTAAACATTTTCTTGTAATGATGTGTTTGTTTTATTTATTTACTTTTCTTTTTTCTAGTTTGTGTATTTATTTACCTATTTTATCTTTTATTTTTATTCTTCACCTTGCTCTATATTTATTGTGTTACTTTTTTACATTTTATTTGTATGTATGCATGCATTTATTTATTTATTACCATGTCTATTTTTATTTTTATTACTTTGTTATTTTAATATGTATTTTTATTGTTTTTATTTTCTACATGTATATTATTTATTTATTTATTATATATATATTTATCGAAAAAATCTCTTTACTAATTACAAGTAAAACTAAATCTCTTTAGACTGCATATTTGGGGCGACATCTATTATTGGTATATTCTATTGTTGACAGTGACGAATCCAGAAGTTTTTTTGAGTAAGGATAAAATTTTATTTTTAATGAGGGTAAAATTTTAATGGGAATAAAATTTTTTTGAGTAGAGGCAAAATTTTTATTTTATTTTATGAAAAATTTAAAATAATAATATTTTTATATAAATTTTTTTAAAAAAAACCCCACTGCCCCTAATATACATCCGTCTTTCATTGTTGATGGTATATTTTCTACAGAACAAAATTAGTGGGCTGAAACCTCAAATATTGGAAACTTATCAAGGCCCATCAACTTATAACAACAAAGTAACTCCTGAAATCAAACGGAGACCTTATGAATCAAATGGAAAATGATAGATTTCATCGGCACAGAGACTTAAGGGTGGTCAACGTCAACTCTCCGAAATACCCCTTCTACCCTTTGCCGTTGACTTCACAGAAAAACTTTAAGGATAGGCAGATAAGTAGAGAAGAATCCAAATGTTTTTTAACTGTGATACTTTCTCAGCCACGATTAGAAACAAGCCTCATAGTAGTAGTACCTTGCCTGCATTGGAAAACCTTAAAAGAAAAATAATGCAAACATCTTCTTAATCAGATGATGGGGAAGAAATTGAATAGCCAATACTTAATCGGAAGGCTACACTGTTCAATTGCATTCAGCGTTACACATTAATACCAGGCTCAAGATTTGATATTACATTTCCTTCGAGTTGGCTATCAGGTTTGGCCACTCAACACAATTGCTACAACAACAGTCCCGTAGAACAAACAGAAGTTAAGTGGACTTTGGGGATCCCAAGTAGTCCTTAGTAAGCACCATATCATCTAAATATCATATATATAGTTAAAATCTTGCATTGGCTTGATCCCAAGTATGGAATATTGTACAGTCAACCTAAGAATTCTCTGTAAGAATGGTAAATTGGAACTCTGAAATGATCTCACTCCCCTGCTTTTCATTGGGTGTCTCCTAAACCTTCACTTCTGCTGATGCATCATGAAGCAATTCGTCCGGAGTAGCTGCAGGGTCTAAGTCCCAACACAAATCCGGAAATTTACCTTCTCCTTTAAGTGACCAAGATGGCACTTGGTGAGAAAAGCGAAACATCTCTCTCCTTGGAATCCATCGAATGGCATCCTTGTTAGTTTTTCTTTGGTATACTGTCTTGAAACCGGCCAACTTTATGAGCGGACTAATAGAAACTCCAAGCTCTTCGGTGTAATCATTAAGAACCTCCACCATCTCATACTGGTGCCTTACCTCATCTGGGGTTGATCTGTTCCAATCTGGTGACCAGTTCCGATAAACTGCCCAAATGTCTCCACTTTTAGGAAATATCCGAACACAACCACCACGACCAGCTTTCTCACCTTTTAAAAGATGTGAGAAAATGTTCACGTGTTCAACAATATCAGAATTCCATGCTCTGAAGTGTCCACAAGATTTTGTAAAGCCAGAATCAATCCAATTCACTGAACCAAATTCACTATCTGTTTTTGAGTTCAAGTAAGTGATATAGACCTTGAAGGGTTGAAGTGAGACAACCTGACGGACTATACAGTACAAGCGAGGCATACCATCATCTTCATCATATATGGCCCATATTTGCTTTGATTGGAAGCACTCCTCTGATCTGTCGTTGTCAAAATCATGGAAGTCAGGGTCTGGGACTGTAATTGAGATTGGACCAGCTCGATTTGGCTTTATCTGACGGGCAGAAGCATCTGAACCTACTCGTTTAGGTGCCTCTCCTGCTTTTGTAGATTGATCATCTGCATTCTCTTTAACTGCTGCAGTAGCCAGCGTCATCTCTTCCAACTTCTTCCTGATGTCACTTCTTGCTTTCTCAATCAACAGCTTTCTCACATCAAAAGTAGGTATGGTTAAGCTACGTCTCGTTTGAAGTTCATTTGGCAGGGCAACCTTACTGTCATACTCAACCTTTGTACTTTCAGGAGCTGATCTAAACTCTATAGCAGAATTTGCTCTTTTCTCCTCGTTATCATTTCTAAAACTTGTTGCAACAGCAACCTTCCTTTTCTTTTCAGGTCTAACGACCTTCAAATTTGTGGATCCATTACATCCAGCAGATATATTTGAGTTTACAGTGTGGATAGCAGTTTTCATCAAATGCTTTTCATTGGTTGCATATTTAGCTTTTGCTCTTGCCTTGTTAACATTTCCATTAACTTGATATAAGGCATCGGCAGACACAGTTGTTGATCCATTATGAGAAACAACACCTGTTGAACTCCCAGGAAATGAACTCCACTGAAGTGATACATTTGAGGCATACTCATACCCATGTCCAGTATGTAATCCAGAGATCCCATTTCCAGTAAACAAAGTAGTCGTGGTGGGGACATATGTAACTCCATCGTATCCAAGAGCTCCATAGCCATCACCGGAAACATATGGCCAGGGACTGTAAGGGAAAGAGCCATTAACTGGAGCCCTCCCAGTTTCCACAGCAATGAAAGCACCTCGACAGTTCTTACAAGAAAGCCTTTTATTAACATACTTCCGGAGATATTCATACTGAACTTTACAAGAAGTGCAAACAGTCCAAAACGTATCAAGTCTATGGGAGGTTGACAAATTGGAACAGTTTTTATAGCTTGCAACTCCTGCAGTATGAACTGATGCTATGTTTGACTGAACAACACAAGAAGCCGCTTGTTTGTTTTTTTTGTGATCATAAGAGTTTCTCTTAAGACTATCTGATAACATAGTCCATGCTTCAGATACAAGTTTAAATGCGCCATCAGCTCCTATAGTTTTGTTCTTATCAGGGTGGAGAAGAACTGCCAACTTCCTGTACTGTTTTTTTACTGCATCTCTATCCACAGAAGGCTTCAAACCAAGAACTGAATAATAATCAACTTCACCATTGCATTTTGCCTCGGATGCTATATAGACATCAAAAGTTGCCAGCATCTGAGAAATTCCCTCCAATCCAGGACACAGGGTTTTAGCTTTCAAAGCATAACTCTTTGCACCGGTAAAGTCTCTTTCTGCAAACCTCTTCTCAGCAATCTCTTTTGCCCTAATGGCTTCCTCGATATTTGCTTCCATATGATTGCTCAAATTACACGCTCCGCCAAAATCTCAAAGCCTAAGCTATAACAAGTCCTGCACGTTTTGTGCTATGAGGCTCCCAATTCTCATATATGACCGCATTCTCCAATCTGCACATATTTGCAACATTACAGTTTGCGCCAATCGGTATGAAGCTTAAAAAAGTAACAGAATTAAAACCTTAATGAGTAAGTCAAGATTGCATCGACATCGATTAAGGTTAGTAATACTAACAGAAAAGCCTTGAGATTTCAAATCTATTAAAGATTTGACTACTGACTTAAGGTCCTTGAACTCAGACCCTAGCTCACGTACGGAAATAAAAAGCTATACATCAAACTCATCGAACTAGATTAAATCAACCACATAGTAATAATGTATCGGGAGTTTTTATCTCCTCACTTCCCCAACAAGGACAAGAAAAGATAGATCTTCTTATTCCATTTCTCGTTCCTTTTCTTAGATAACAAAAAGTGACAGTTCATAAACCAAAAACCCATCTACTTAAAAAGATAATACCCAGTTCACCAGAGGCATTGAAGCCCCAATTGTCCTAAATTATCAGTTCACGCAAATGCACATAGATCGAAACTCAACAAACCCTAGGTTAGCAATATAATTAACTCAAAACCCTCCACTGAAAGGAATGGTTAAAGAAAAATCCAAGTGCACAAACAACAGCACTAATAACTTGACAAAATAAATAAAGTTCCGTACCACAGATAAAAGGGACAAAGAACTCACTGAGATTTAAGCATGCAAGGTGGAAGTGAAGCAAGACCCAGATCGCCACGTGTACTTGAGAGCTCGAGAAAACCGAGATAGTGAGCCGACTTTGCGAATCTAAGTGAACTGCTAAACTTCCACACCCAGCAATAACATATACTAACTTTTTATCTTTTCTCTAATAGAAAAGAGGGAGGGAGAGAGAAAGAACGACCAAAGAAAGTAAAAACCAGTGTGACAGGGGCAAGGTTCAGGTCGGAAATTTTGGGTCAATCGGCGGCCAGGGACTAGAAGGTTCCCGTCGATCGCCGATCACGAATGTGGAGAAATTAAAAAATAAAATGATAATTTTCGGTAGAAGTAAACGGTGTTAATAGTATTTAATGGCGGATTGCTATACTGCAAAGGGTGCGTATTGCACGTATTTTTTTTAAATTTTTTTCTTATTTCTACAAAGTCGACCGTAATGTGATAAAATTATTCAAATAATGTTTTATGATATTCTAAACTTTGGAAAGTTAAGAAGTATCTTAAATTGAAATAGAAAACACTTCATGAATTTTAAATCTTATAAAATTACAATTAAAATACATTAAATTGAAATAGAAAAATTATATAAGTTTAGTGCACTTTATGAATTTTAAATCTTATTAAATTACACTTCAAATTCCTAACAAGTTTTTAAATACATTCATTAACGATATACAGAACCTAAAATCCCATTAAAAATAAGATTTGAAAAATCAAAATTTTTTATCTTGATAAATACTATTTATTTTTCTTGTGAAATTTAGTCATTAACTAATTGTAATGTAAACTAAATTGTTAAAGCTTTTGGGTTCAGAAGTTGAAATACCTACGGGTTGTGGCTCAGTTGGTTGTGCAGACTGAGTATGTGGGAAGAGCTCTTGGGTTCGATCCCCACTAAAGACACTCGCAGGGAGGGGCGAGAAGCCTTAACTGTGACGAAGCTCCGACCTGGATTAGTCGGCCCAGTGGGTTCGAATTGTTAGTAGTGTGCCCTAGGCCAATGGACATATGTGACTTTTGTATTAACATTATAACTTATTAATAATATATTATGAGGTATTCTTTTATATATGCATGTATATCGTTTATGTAATGTGATTTACGT
>JAOSBP010000009.1:7882288-7892598 GCA_027563825.1 Erythroxylum mucronatum
ATTTAATGATGCACATGTGGCAATTAAAATGTGTACAATGCATGTTCATGAGATTCCCGGCCTTAATCCACAATTTTTGATCACAAAAATTTGTCTAAAAATTAGATATCTAATGGTACCGAAATTACTCAATTCGGGCCTCGATTGGTCCAAAAATAAATAAAACAGTGATCAGAGAACAATTACCCGGACCCACGTCAATTTCATGTCCAAAAATTTCCAATTTCTCATAAAATGAAATTAAATATTCTACGAATCCGATGCCTTAAGAACCAGGTCAATCGGACGTCGGATGAAAAGGTTATTCACCAAAAAAATTAGAAACCCGAAGTTAAACAAAAATCGCATAAATATAAATTTCAACCCTGTTGGCTCGCGAGGGCGAGCTGTCGCCCTCGTGAGTCGGCGAAACGACTCGCTTTGCGAGGGCGAGCCGTCGCCATGGCGAGAGGCGAGCTTTTAGCTCGCCTCGCCCTCGCCAGGGGAGGGCTTCCAAATTCACTTTTCCTTTTTATTTTTTTTCCGAATTTCAAACTTCTATAACTCTTTCCATATAAATCAGAAAATTACAAGTCATATGTCATTGGAAAGATCATGACAAACTCTACAAGTTTCATGTAGAACATAAAAATCAATTTCACCCCTAAGGGTGTAAAAAATACACTCAAAGATATTGCCTTCCCAATGTATCTCAAAACAGGGCAGCATTTTGCAAAATCCCTAACTTCTCATTCCCTTTGCTAAAAATTACAAGATTTTGCCAAATGAAAGATCAGAACAAGACCTACAATATTCATGAACAACATGTAATCAAATTCAATTGCTAAATGGATCAAAAAATTCATTGAATGACGCTGCCTCTACATTTGACCTGAACAGAACACCCATTTTCTAAAACTCATAACTCCTTGCTCCAATGTCAAAAAATTGCATACTTTATACCCATGAAAAGTTCAAACAAAATACTACATTTCTCATGAAGGCTTAAAGACAAATTCCATCACTAACTAACTCAAAACTGTCATGCAAGTGGCTGTTCTGATCACTAGACAATGACCTAACTTAAGTCCAGTTTTTGAAAAATTCATAACTCTCAATTCTGACTTCCAAAATTAACAATCTATATCTTATTTTCAAGCTACTTTCTTCCTCTAAAACTTTCCAGAAGATCACTTGAGCCAATTCAAACCACAAAAATCCCCCATTTTGTTTCCAATCAAAATACTCACAAAACCTCCACTTAGAGCTAGGTTCCAACAAAATGCACATAATCAGCCAATATTCAACAAGTCATAACTCCCAAAATACATATCGAAAAATTGCAAAATCAGTGGCAATGGAAAGCTAACAAGATAGGCTTCAACTTTCATTAAGACAATTTTTACCAATTCCTTCTAAATCAATCTAGAAAAATCATCAAAGTTTCAGACTATCAATCTCGGGTACTGTTCACATAGCCCCTAACATTCACTTTCAATTCAAAATTCAACACTCTTCTAAGGAAAATTAGACAATACCTATTTCACAAGAAATTGTAGCCAAACAACTAAAGTTTAATTTGGTCCAAACCTCTCCTTAATAGAATAACCACACAATTAGTTATGGCAAAAACATTAGAACATGATCAACTTGCATTTTCCAGCTTTGTTCCTAAACTTATATCCTATCACTTCCAATATCAATTACACATCAATAAGCATCCAATTGAGACAAGGATTCAGCCAATAGGTCATCAAGACCTTCACCCAAGCATCTAGCCTTAGAATGGCAGCATACACACAATTGGTTTTTCTTCAATTTCCATTAATTTAACCTTACAAAACTCAATCCAAAACCAAGTCAAAATCAAGCTAATTCACTCAACATCAACAAACCATGAATTTATACCCAAATAATCAAGCCATGCTTTATGAAATTATTTCACAATACATCATCATAATTAATGTACCAAAATTCTCAATTAATGCATCTAACCACTACTATTTAAAGCACAATTCAATCCTTACCTAATTAAAGCTTCCAACTCCAACTCTTAACTTCTCCAACTACTTTACTCTCTCACTTCTCAACCCCATGCATGGTTCTCATCATGTAGGAAGGTAGAAGGTTTAGGTTCATATGCATGTAAGAAGAACACTTAAGCTAAAGTCAAAGGAGGAACCAAGGAAGAAGATGAAGAAGGTTTCGGTTGAAGAACACTAAGCAATTAAAAATTCATCTTCTCATGCTTTCAAGTAGGAAAAACCGAGAACACAAGCATTAAATGATGTTGGGATGTGTCACTATGACACATATCCAATTTATAGAAATAAAGACAAAACTAATAAATGGTCTTTGATAAAATAATCCAAATATAAAAATCAATTTTCAAACCAATTACAAGGGCCTCATTTTCGATCCCAACATAATACACTCAATAGTTCAGTACCATTTGACAGCAATTTTCAGTACCAAAAATCGGTCGGTTCGCCACTTGGCGATTTTTTCGGTCCGGAAATTTTTTCGAAAAATTTCAGAAAAATTCATGAAATTTCCTTAAAATATAAAACACACAATAACTCACTCCAATTAATTTTCAAACACAATTCTCACATTATTCACAACAAATTTCATTTAGGCCTAACTACCGGGAAATGTCATGAATGCATGTACAGTTATTTTTCATGTGCAAAATTTTACTGTTCACAAATAAGAATATGCATGACAATGTTCATTCAATCCTAATCACTCTCACCATTTCCAAATTACTATTCTACCATTCCCGTCGGGGTGAGATGTTACATATGAAGCTACTAAATCTTCTCCCAAGGGAAACCTGTTTCTCTGAACTCCAGATCACTCCTTCCATCCCCAGCCGATAGCCTTCTTTGACTCTATACTCACCCTGATGGTTAAGAGTCCACATCCACTCATCCTTGCGCCTTGAAAAACTAAGTGGAATCTGTAAAACTAGCTCTGCGTCTCTTGGGTTGAAAATATGTCTGATTGCCTCCTCCTTCCACCAATGGTCCCTAATCAGCTCAGCCACATATTCCACTTGCTCATTATACTCAGATGCTACAAATGGATTCCCCTCATCCATTAGCCATGGATCTCGCCAAATATATATATCTTTTCCATCCCCAACCCGCCTTCGACAGCCCTGAAGCAGGAGGGATTTAGCCTGATGTATACTTCTCCATATTTGGCTTGGGTTATGCCCCAACTCTACTGAAAAAAATCTGTGTTGGGAAAATACCTAGCTTTGAGAATTTGCGCTGCGATCGAGTCCGGTTATTTGAGAATCCACCATCCTTGTTTAGCCAAAAGAGCAAGATTAAACTGCCTCAAATCTTTATATCCCAAACCTCCATAAATTTTTGGTATGGCCAGTTTTTTCCATCGTAACCAACGTAAGCCTTTATTGTCGCTTCCACCATTCTGCCAAAAAAACCCATTCATCAAAGTCTCTAACTCTTTGCATGTATCCAAAGGTAAAAGAAAAAGTGACATAAGATAATTCGGCATAGCCTGTGCCACGTTTCTCAGCAATATATCCTTTCCCGCTTTGGATAGCACCTTCGCTTTCCATCCTTGTAATCTTTTAGTAAGCTTCTCTATCATATAATGAAACACCTGACGCTTACCCCTTCCAATGACCGACAGCATTCCTAAATAATTAGTGTGTCCTGCAATCTCCTCCACCCCCAATGTTTGGCATATCGAAGTCCTCACCGTAGGGGAGAGCATTAGGAGTAAAAGATATACCTGATTTGAGAAGATTAATTTGTTGGCCAGACGCATGCTCATACTGTTGTAGGATAGTTTTTAGATGTGTCGCCTCCTCCACTGAAGCTCTGCTAAAGAATATAGCATCATCAGCAAAAAACAGATGAGACATTGGATTTGCCCCTCGCTATTACCGGCCCATGAAGGAGACCTTGAGCCTGCGATTTGTGTATACTCGCCGATAAACCTTCCGCACACAAAATGAACAGATAAGGAGACAGCGGGTTTCCTTGTCGCAATCCACGATTAGGGGTCAAAGGTCTGTACTCTTCATTACCCCGAACAAAATAGTAGGATACCGATGTAACTATTTTCATAATCTTCGAAACCCAAACTTCATGAAATCCCAGTTTCAACAGAATCTGTCGCAAGTACTCCCATTCTATACGATCATAAGCCTTACTCATGTCAGTTTTGAGTGTAAGAAAACCCATTTTTCCTTAAGTTTTCCTCTTGATCTCATAAGCCACAATAACATTATCGGTAATTAATCGATGAGGCACAAATGCACTTTGCGTGTCAGAGATAATCCAAGATAAAACCTGTTTACTTTTTAAAAAATTAATCTTTATATTTTATGTTTAATATTTTAATATTAGAAAGATAAATATTAAAAATAATTGATTATTAATAAATAGTTTTATTTTTAATAAAAAGGTTATTATTTATTAAAATAAATTAAACAATCGAAAAGTATAATTTTTATTTATTATATACAAATTTTATAGTGGTTTAATATAAATTGAAACTTTAAAATTTTTTTATTTATCAGTATTACTTAACAAAATTAGTTTAAGAATCAAAAACGAGAAACAGTACGTTCCCTCTTTAAACAAGCAAAAGGGAGCAGGGGGCCTATCAGACCTGGAGTTAATGTGCTCCTATCTCAACGTTTCTCACAACAGAGGTTTGTTCAAGAGCTCCTTTTATCTGTTTGAACTTATGAGCCAAATTTGACAATCTTTCGTTAACCCACAAAACAACTTAAGTACATGTGATGACTTCTCCTTTTCGTCGATTCTCAACGCTGATTGCTTCTGGTTCGAAGCAATCCATATCTTCAAACCCCAAGTTTCCTTTAAATTTGGGGACGAGGCAGAGGAACGTAATTCCAATACCTCATAGAACTATCCCTCAACTCAAAGGTCAAGACTTAGATTTTGTTAATGTTGCTTATAGTCATGTTATTCACTCTGATTGGAATAAGCTTCATCTGTTAGCGACCCATTTGACGCCATGTAGAGTCAAGCATGTTTTGTTGAAGATTCGGAAAGACCATGTTCTTTCTCTTGAGTTCTTTAACTGGGTCAAAACCCTGAACCCTAATTTCCATAGTTTGGAGTCTCATTCCATCATTCTCCATATTCTAACCAAAAATCGGAAATTTAAGTCTGCAGAATCCATTTTAAGGAGTCTTCTTATATTAGGTTCGGTTGATTTGCCTGATAGGCTGTTTGAAGCAGTGCTTTATTCTTATAGAATGTGTGATTCTTCGCCTCGTGTTTTTGATTCATTGTTCAAAACTTATGCTCATATGAAGAAATTCAGGAATGCTTCAGACACTTTTTTCCAGATGAAAGCCTATGGATTTTTTCCCCCTGTTGAGTCTTGCAATGCCTATTTGAGCTCATTGCTTGATTTAAGAAGGGCAGATATTGCTCTGGCATTTTATAAGGAGATGGGGAGATGTAGGATATCAGCAAATGTCTACACTCTAAACATGGTGATGCATGCTTTTTGCCAACTAGGGAAACTTGAAAAGGCTGTTAATGTGATCAGGGATATGGAGGCCATGGGAATTACTCCTAATGTTGCTTCTTTCAACACTTTGATTGCAGGACATTGCCATAGAGGTCTTCTAAATTTGGCTATGAAGCTTAAAAACATGATGGGAAGGAATGGGGTGGAGCCAAATGTGGTTACTTATAATAGTTTAATTTATGGGTTTTGCAAAGAAGGCAAACTGCAGGAAGCAAATAAAGTCTTTAGTGAAATGAAGGTTATGAAAGTAGCTCCTAACACTATAACATACAATTCTTTGATAAATGGCTATAGTCAGGCAAGTAACACTGACATGGCTGGTAAGGTTTATGAGGAAATGTCTCAAAATGGTGTTAAGGCAGATATATTAACTTACAATGCCTTGATTTTGGGGCTATGCAAAGAAGGAAAGATTAAAAAAGCTTCCTGTTTGGTTAAAGAACTTGATAAGAAGAACTTGGTCCCCAATGCTTCAACTTTTTCGGCACTTATTAGTGGGCAGTGCATAAAGAAGAACTCTGACCGTGCGTTCCAGCTGTATAAATGCATGGTGAGGAGTGGTTGTCATCCAAATGAGCAAACTTTTAACGTGTTGATATCGACCTTCTGCGAGAATGATGATTTTGAGGGGGCTTTGTCTGTTTTAACTGAAATGTTCAGGAGATGTATGACTCCTGGATCTGAAGCACTTTCAGAAATATACAATGGACTTTGTAGATGTGGAAAAGATCACCTGGCAATGAAACTATGGGGTGAGATGGAAGCTAGAAATCTCATGCCAACAATTTTGGACAAAGCTAAATGTTCCAACTTGGAGACTCGAGAAACGGGATAAAAGATTTGAGGATCATCCATGAAGTGCCTAAACTCCTGTTTGGGATGTGATTTTCGCATCTTCAGCACAGTTTTGGTTATCAAACAAAAGGTATCTGTTTCTATTTAAAACTATGAAGAAAGCTCATCTTTGATTCAAAAAATTCATCTTCATTTATTGAATTTATGTATAATCAGAATTATTTATTGGAAAAGTTATTTATTGGCCATAACCTGGTACATTCAGCATTTCTAAAAATCCTTTTGTACATTGTTTGATGTAGATTTCTGAAATTGATTAGATATGCTAATTTATTATACACTGTTGTGAGGGCTAAGTTTTCTGTTTAGCTACCGATTTTAGATTGTCTACATTAATGTCTTATGATTGTTTGTTTCATGGAGAAGGTAGTTAGTGTTTGGCCGTAGTTACCTCTTGAAATGACTATTTATCAAGGAGTTTATTCAATTTAGATTTTTCTACTTAAGGAATCTTTGATGCTGGAAGAGGAAAAGAAAGAAGTTAACTGTTTGGTATTTGCTCCAAGAGGTCACTCAAGGAAACCTTAAAAGTTGCTCTAATATGTTTCTTTAATTCTTTTTCTTCTGATTATCTTGGAAATGCAAGTGACCCTGTTTAATACTTGTTCACCAAAATATATTAAAATTGAAAAAATTTTCTCCCCAATGAACTTCATTGCATAGCCCCTCCATAAGCATGATCAGATTGAATTGTAATTGTTTGACTATTTTGACCTTTATATATATATATATATCTTGTGTCTATGTACTTATTTTATTGTCTTGATGTTCATATACTAATGCTTTTGAAATTCAGTTTTAGCCATACTATTGTACTGTGGCTTTTTTAACTTTTTGACATTTTTTCTTCAATATTTGACATATCTCACTCTATCCTTCAATTTCCATTTATGTTTGTCGAGCATTAGTCTCTATGTCATCAAAGCTATTTTGATATAACGTTTGCACCAAAATATAGGCATCAGATCTTATCATTTTAGAGTCTTACAAAAGAACCTTAAAATTTCTAGTGAAACCCTTAATGGGATTAAGAGTTTGTCAGTTAACTTTCATATCAGCTTTGATGTGACATTTTTTAATTTTTAAGTGGAACCCACAGTGCTATATAGATTTCTCAGAGGCAATGCAGTTCCTCTCATGCTCTCTATCCTTATCTTGATCTTAGGTTCACGGTCACATAGGTGGTCAGAGCCAGAGGGTTTGTTAGACTCAGAGGGATGAAAGAGTTGGGAGAGGAGGAGTTCCTGATGCTTCTTTTGCCGTTCGACCTCTTCTTGACAAGGTTGGAGTGCTAATTGGTTTCTTGGGCTTTGGTCAAGACGACTGGTTTTCTAAGGTTATTGCAATTTGCTAGCACGTCCAAGTGGCCGAGTAAGAGAAAAAACTTAATTTCTGTTCGAGTAAAAGTTTAAAATCTATCGGTAAAAGTGAGAATGATCATAAAACTCCGGTTGATGAGGTTTAAATGAGAAACTGTATATCAAATTTAACTACATATCTGAATGAAGCATCTAAAAAGCAAGGGGGGAGAACTTTTGACACTTTGGGATGGTGGAAACTACACAAACCTAGCACTTGATGTATTTCTAGTTCCTTTACCTGGGGTAATTTCAAGGGCAGTGTTTGACACAAGTGTTATGTTGTTCCACAACTATTGAATCATCTGATGGGCATGAGTTGTTTTCATCTAGCTGAGAAGAGTATAAGACTTGTTTGGGCATGAGTTGTGATCGTCTGGTTGAAGAGTACAAGACTAGTTTCCCATTGCATGCAGCCTTTCTTTTTGAATGCTTTAGAATATTAGTATCTAACTTGCATTAATTTAATTACACTTTTTTCAAAGAAGACTTTTTTGTTTTACCTTTACAGAGGCCCCAAGTGGCTAACTATACCTAATAACCACCCTTTCAGACTACCAAGCTTGACACCCCTCAAATCCTCTGTCAGCTATTCTGGCTCAACTCTGTGTCACTCCATCCTAACCATCCATTTATGTGGGACTCTGTGTCACTCCATCCTAGCCATCCAATATGTAGATGGCTAGGATGAAGTGACACAGAGCACATAAATGAATGGCTAGGATAGAGTGGCATAGAGTTGGGCCAGAATAGCTGGCACAGAGGATTACATCCCAGCCTGACACTCAAGATTAAGAAGATGTAGGGCTGTGAGGCAAATTTTGGATTGAGGTTTCCGAATTGTATCTCCATAAACGTTTTGGGGGCTTGAAAACAAGAACCGAGAGAGCAAGGAGGGGACTTGGAGCATTGTTTACTCGCATGGTGGTGGTTTGATGCAGAAATGACGGGAACAAAAAGACAAGACGTTAGTAGCTCTTGGTAGACAGAGTTGAATGTAATATTCATTGCATTGACAGCTGCTGCAACTTGAGTAACTGACAGTAAGTCTGGCGCTGCTTGCTATTCTTTGCTAATCTGCCTGATTGATCGTTCGAATGAGATTATATGGTCATGGAAAACGTAAAGTAATTATATTTTTATACTTTTATTTAATATTTTTATATTTTAAAAATAATAACTTTTATAATATTATTTTAATTATAGTACAAGTTCTAATATATTATGTCACTCTTCCATAATTCTAAAACTATTAATAATTACAAATTTTAATACTAATTTATTTTAATTAAATATAAATAAACAAATTATTAAAAATATATATAGTATTTGCATGAAACAATATTTTGTTGGTGATAGGCTTTAATATTTGCAATCCTTATCTAGTTGTATATAACTTCCGTAGTTATTTGTATTAACATAGTTAATTATGTACCTTGAAGGTCGTGAAATAAACAAGAATATTAGTTTTTTTATTGAAAAATGGAATATTAGTTTATATTAAGATACTTTAGGTTTGAACCTTTGTCGTAAATTAGCAATCAACAAAATAATTAATTAATAAAATAAAATAAAGTATATAGTTTTATGTTGATTTATGTTAATGAGTTATTGGTGTTGTTATTATTATTTTTTTTATTATTATATGTTCTATATTTTTTTATTAGAGCTATAAACACAATTTTTGTAAAATTAAATATCTAAAATCTAATTTTTTATGAGATTTGAAGTAATATTTTCGTAAGCCATTTAACACATAAACAACTGATACTAAATATGTAATTTTGCCACACATCTTTTATAAACAACTGATATTATCTGTTGATAAAATCAACTAAAATAATCCATTATTAGCTAATCATTGATAAAATCAACTAATAGCTAATACAATCTACCGTTTAGAATAACATCTAAACACTAATTAGTCATGAAATGCAAGCTTTTTCTCTATGCTATATTTTTTTTAAGGATATCTTTTTGACTTGACCATTTAATCATTTTGCATTCCTAAACATTTGAGCTTACTAAGATCAGTGATGCTAGAATCTTTTTCTTTAGCCGCAAATATTTCATTTTCATAATTCCATTTCTAGTTAATTTGTCCTTATATTTAACGTGGTAAGGATCTAGATCAATGTTACGAATATCGTACCATATTAGATACTAGATTAGATTCTGGTACGATACTGTACCGATACTAGTTAGACCTGGCAAAACGGGCGGGTCACTCGTTTACCCGCCCGTACCCGCCCTAATAGTCCGGGTATGGGTTGGTATGTTTTTTTACCCGATTTATATTTACCCGTACCCGACACACCCGTTGATTTTGCGGGTGGGTCGGGTCCAACCCGCAGGTACCCGCAAAATTTTATATATATATATATATGTAAGTTATTAGGCACACAACTGCAAGTCCCCTTCTTCATCAAACTATTGAAAATCAATCCCCCACCTTCACTACTTCGGCCCCACTACAAATTGCAGCCGTCCTTTTCAATCAACTACTGTCGCCTCTCCTCTCTACTCCTTTCCACACTCTACAGACTTGTCCTCTCAATCTTGTAAGTA
>JAOSBP010000009.1:7895752-7911649 GCA_027563825.1 Erythroxylum mucronatum
CTTGTTCTTCACTAACACCGTAAAGAAACAAGCTTTGCTTTCATTTTGGCGGGTCTTGTTGTTACTGAGGAGTGAAGTAGAGCCATCAAATGGAGAGAAAACAAGGGTTCTTCTCGGATCTGAAAGAGGAGGTGGTTCGGGGGTTGTCGTCGGCGAGGTCACAGGCCCAAAGCCCGGCGAGGAATGCTTTACCAATGTCGAGTCTGTTGAGGAGGAGGAAGCAGCTAGGCCGACACGTGATGCAGCCTGACCCGTTGATTGTTGCGAAATCGGGGAGCTTGAGGCCAGCAGAGGCGTTGTCACCGTTGAAGGAGGAGAAGAGGAAGATGTGAGGAGACCATCGAAGTCCAGATCCAGACCAGGGAGAGGTGGTGAAGGGCGACAGACAGAGGCAGGCAAGCGGCAGACGGAGGCAGGCGACGGGCGACAGAGAAGAGAGGAGAGTGGGCAGCCGAAGGTCGGGGGTAGTTTTTTGGTTATTTGCAAATTAGTCCCTAAGTTTTCTGAATTTTGCAGAACCCTCTGGATTTTTCTGGTATCTTTGGTACCGGCCGGTACCGACCGAAAACGACCGGTACCGGATCTCAGCTGGAACGGAACGTTCCGGCCGGTATCGTCCGGTACGGAACGGTATTCAGACCATTGATCAAACATAGAGCTTAACTTGTCCAACATTGACTCTAAGGATCCAAACCTATCCTATTGAAAATTTGGTTGACCTTGTGCTCTCATGTTATTCCTGCATTTTTAGTCCAATAATAATTTGGGTGATTCTACCACCTAAATTATTTGTGTTGAAGTAATTCACATCCATATCATATTGTCTTACTGGGTTGGATGAAAAGGTCTGAAAGTTGCTTAAAAACTTGTTGTGATTCTCGTGTTCGTGCACCTACAGTCATATACAAAAAGTAATATAATCCTCAAATAAAAAGAATTAAAATAGAATAAGATGCTAAACCAATCCCCGATAAAGGTGACAAAACTTGTTTGTAGTTTTATATAAAAAACTTTCACACTATAAATATACAGGTCGTAACTTGTAATATAAAAGATATCGTTCTCACAAGGATTGCATTAGTCAACGAACAACTTGACTAAACTTTATCTAATGAACTAAAAGATTGAATTAATTGAATTAAAATAAATTAACTGAAATTAAAACAAACTAATAAACTAAATAATTGAAAATTAGGGGTTATTCTATCTTTGTTTTGTCTTCCCTTTATCTTGTTAATTCAATTATACTTGATCCTATATATCCTAAGGTTTTGATTATCCTCTCTTGAGATCTAGTTAAGTAATCCCAATTGAAATAGATAATAATTTAACTCTAACCTCTCAATTTATAAAATTACTCCTAACAACTCAATTGGATTTGAAGCAATCTTAAGGATAATTAACTCATAATTAAGATCTCTCGTTAATTGTTTATTAATATAATATTTTTAGGTCTATTAAGTTATCAACTCTCATTGTGCAACCTAACACATATAAATTTGATTTAATCTCTCGATTTCTTATTAAGTATAAGCATGAAAAATACCACAAAGCATTACTCTATTGAATTCACCAAGAATAAAGTTAAACAAAACAGTTCAAGAATAATCCCTACTATGGATTTAGAATTCCATAATCATGTTTAACATACTACTAATCAAAATTAACATCCAATATAATGAAATATATGAAGAGAAAAGAAAGAAAACAACTTTAAGTCTTGATATAGAAAATTTGAAAAATTAGAGTTAATCTTGATACTTTTACTTTTGATCTCCTTGTTTAGGATGTGCAACCTGCCTTTTAGTGTTTCTCTTTGCCAAAAATTCTTTTTAGTCCCTCCAGGGTCTTTCTATGGTTTCGCCAATTGTTTTGGCTCCAAAAATATCCCCAAAACATCGAGAATATAAAATTTTAACTAGCTGAAAACTTTCTATGCACCAAATGTATGATCATGTTAGAGGTTTAATCCCCATGCAACTATCATGCATGATCATGAATAACCATGCACTATTGTGCATGTTCTTATTCTTCAAGTTCTTCATCTTTACTTCAATTTTTCTATTTCAAGTCACTAACAAACACATCAAACGACCCTTAAAACATAATATTAAGATCAAATCCTTACTCTAAAACAATCAAACAATTAAAACACTAATAAGAATATAATTATAAGTCCTAAACACATGATTATCATATAAAAAACACTTAAAAACACACTTAAACATCTGGAAAACATATTATAATATGCACTTATCACCATCTAATAAAGAGCTTTAAAAATTTGAATAATACTTGGACTCTACCTACCTTTTAAGAAAAAAATGAAAAATTCTTAGGAAATATATTAGGAAATTCCCTACAAAATATGAGGTTATTTCCTAACTCTACTCCCCGTTTACTAACTATTAAGCCTACCAAAAACACAATGCTCTCTAATCCCATTCCTTGCCCATCTTGTTTTGTCTCCCTAACAAAATTAAACCTTTTGGTTCTTGGGAGGTTAAAGTCTACCTACTTTAGTTAATAGTCTAAAGAGGCATAATATGCCACAAAGTAAACCATGTAGGGAATGTCATTTGAAATAAAATTTATCAACTTACCGCTTCTTAGGATCTTACTTTTAATCCTAAACCTAGAGCCTCGAACCACTATGCTATGATCTAAGCCCAAGCTTGAGCTTACTATGCTCGTGAAAGACCATAGCATAATGACAAGGCCCAACCACTTAAGCCTTAACATCTAATTAAGGCATCTTGTTAAATTCTTATAATTCAGTGAAGATTACTTGAAGAACATGACCCTCTATATCTAGAAAGCTTTTTATATCCAATTATATGGTAATATGCTCAAAACCTAGATAGATATGTATAATTTTGCTAGACATTATGATTCTTAATAAATACAACAAATTGGGTAATACATAACTATTAGGTTCAAAAAATATTAAAATACATATAAATTCACAAACTTCTATTTTTTATGCCATAAGTATCCACATAAAATATGTATAAAGAAAATGTATGATGAAATTACGTAAAAAATTCATAAAAATAATATTAATAATTAAATCACACATAGTGGTGCCAAGTAAACCATATAATTTCATATAAATGCTTACTATATGCATCCCTAACCAAAGAAAACCTACACGTTTGAATCTAATGTTGGCTAATTCAATTAATCCAATAGATCTATAGCATGCTTGAATATGGCCTTAAATTATACATCTTTAGTAGCAAAATGGTATATGCCCATTATTACACCAACTAGTTATCCCCGACTAACTAAATTATATACGTCTCATTCTAACACTGACTAATAAGCCTCAACCAATTATCAAACCAAGCACATATACACCCTTTATGGTCCTCACAACACATCCTAACATGTACAAAATAAATTAACAGGATTTAAAATAAATTAACATGATTTATGAATAGGCACCAAAACAGTGAGACATTGCTACATATAGCAACAAATCTATTAATGGTATCTTATCAGCACTCGAGAATACAATCTTCATGTACATTAGTAACTATATGTCATAATTCCACACTAAGTAAGCATGCTTAAATCCATCTAACTAATTAATTTAATAAAACCCTAAATCCACCATATTCCCAATGTGATAATTCTTTAATTATAATTTGATTTAAATTAGTTTAGGTATGCAAACAATTAATTAACACGTAAACAAGAATTTAGTATATGCAAAGAACAAAATAATTAACCTAAAAATCCTAATTAACATATGCAATCAAGTTTCATATGAAAGGTGTCAGGTTTATATTTTACATGTTATTTACGATTTAATTACTTGGTATTTGACATCTTTATAAAATGTTTCATATAGATATCTTTCTATATATAGTTCATTGTCTTATAGGTGATGAATATGAGGAGATAACATGATATTTAATATAACTTGCTCCATCATTTTCCAATCAATGATATTTTAGAGTCATTTCAAAAATAAGAATATGAGTAGTAATTTATAGAATATTTAGGAGCCAATTCTTGCTTAAAGATGTCAAAAAATTAGAGCTTGGTAGAGCAAAGCACAATAGGTATAGAATTTGTTGAGATAATGGGTTTTTTTGTCTTTTGTAAAGGCTTAAGAAGCTAATAAGCAGAATAAGACTAGCACCAAATTTAATCCTAGATTGGCACTATACTCATCTTGAATTATAATACAAAGCTAGCACTAATTACAACTTAGTGTCAATTGCTAGTTATACCTTGACCCATGAAGATTAAAAGTATTGAAACAGAACCAACGCTAGTGTTGTGTTAGTCTAATGTTGGCTTTTAGACATAATTTATGAGAATATGTTATTCTTCAAGTTTAAGTCATTTGGAACTATATTTTTGCAACACTAGCTTTAGATACCTATATTAGAAATAACTTAGGTATCTTGTTAATATGTTTTAAAGACTTCTTATTAAAAAGAAACCAAAGTTCTCTTCAACATTGGAGGAAAGTTTAGAGTAAGGATTGGAGGAAGATTTTGAGTAAGGATTGGAGACGCTTATGACATCTTCTTTGATTCTTTTCTTCTATATTGAAAATTATTTATTTATTCTTTATTTTCATTATGTTTCGTGGCTAGGAATCTTAGTTAGGGTTAAGGATGTCATTTGTAAAGATTATTCAATTATTTACGCATAATTTGATTATTTGATTAGTTGAATTTATTCTCTTTGATTTTAAAGTTGGATTTGTGATTGGCTACCATAGATTCAATCTTATGGATTGTATAAAAGGCTAAAAAATGAAGTAGAATCTATATACTACGAGAATAAGCATTTTATTACTAGAGAACAATGATGTCCTAGACTTTAGTGATGACCATATAGATTAACTATGTTTAATTGTTTTAAATAGAATAAATTATGCGTAGGTTGTAGTTACATAATTAGATATGCCTATGCAACTCGAAAGATGACACAGATATCTTAGGTTAGTTATTATTTCAATCTTGATAATCAATTGTGTATAATGATTGAAATTTCCTATAAGTGAACCCCAATTCCCTAATATTTGTTTTATTGATCTTTCTTTATACTTTATTTGCTTTATTTTATTTAGTTTTGTAAGTAAATTCACATAAATCAATTATTTACTTTATTTATTTTTTTCTTAATTAAGATTAATATATAGTGACTAGTTCTTTAAGGGATTTAAAATGTAGAACCTATCAAGTTTTAGTAATCTATCTATGAATGAATATGTACGCTTATCAATTATAAAGTAAATCAAGTTTTTGTCACCACTACAGGTAGCACATCGTGACACTACACAAAATAAATTAGACCTAAAGCCATAGCTAGTGGTAAGTCTTGGTCGATCCCACAGAGATTAAATCCAATTGCTTTCCTAAATTAATATAAAATAGGGGGTTTGGTTCGATGCAAATTAGAAAAAAAAGTACAATTGAATCTATAAAAACAACTTAAATTAAACAACAACAAAGTGATAAAATTGATGAATGATTTAAAATCCAATTGTTTGGTTTAATCTTGGCCTAAGAACAATTTCACATATGTCATTGAATTATCATCTTCACACTTCTCTTTAGAGTATTTATCGTGAATTAACAACAAGCTCTATTAATCCCGATTTTTCCTTATATTGTAATTAATTAAGAAGAGCTCGTTAATTAACCCTAACTATCGGGAAACCTAGAACAAACTCTCTAAGTTTATCTAGACAGTTGCATTATAATTGAGAAAAACGGACCAATCTAAGCAATAATCATAGGAGCTCAAATTATTTAAATTATGCTACGTTATCCCTAACGATTTAATACCGTTAGTTGCCACATGAGACTTCAAACATGACTATTACGTATTGTATTCAAATTCTAGCTATAGGTTTTCATGAAAAATGATTCCATAGAGCATCAAAACATTTTCATACAATACCCAGTCATTAAACCCAAAATAACATAAAAAATCCTTTTTCGGAACAAGGATTACACATACCTCCATTTTTATGATCTATCTTGTCTCTTTTTCTTTTAATCTTTTTTTCCTTCTTGCTCTATGAAGACAATAGAGTATGAACATTGAAAAGATGGCTTAATAAGTATGCTTTTGGGTCACTTTAGCTTCTTCACTTCCGAAATGTACCTAAAATCAAATGGGAGCTAAAGTGAGTATCTTAAGTATTTTAAGGCATTAATCACTAAGTGTAATGGATTAAATGTATCAATAATTAAGCATATATCAAGTTACCCCACACTTAGCTTTTGACCGTCCTCAGGCAAATCATCAAAATCAAAGTCACAAACCAAAACACTTACTCATTTTTTCATATTTCCTAAGAATAAATAATCGTAAGTAAAGATGAATGACTTTTAAAAACCGTTGCAAGAAATTATCATTCAACGCTTCTACTTATGATTAATCAACATTCAACACTTTAGAAACTGAGCAATCTAGAATCTAGAGGTAGGTTTGGAAAATGTGTTTAAATAAGATATATCCATAGGTACACCCAACACCATTCATGATTATGACATTTAACAAATTTGCATATCATTTCATTTCTCCACCACTAAAAGTCACATGCAAAATCATGAATCAGAGGACTTTTTTAGGCTTGTAATGTGGGTAAAGGTAAGGTGAGATGTATTTGGGTAAAGTAGCATGAAAGCCGTTAAAGCTAATGAAATAAGAAAACTACTCAATATACCATCAAGTGCAAAAACCAAAATTCACTCACAATTATGTACATCAACTATGATGAATGCAAAAACTATATTTCTTAGCTCAACTTCAAGCTCTCTCACCACAAACCACAAGAAGCATAAATCACCCACAAAATTTGATCATAAATAAAACTTTTTAATTATAAAGAGTGACCAGTGAA
Organism: Erythroxylum mucronatum; assembly: GCA_027563825.1. Taxonomy (NCBI): domain Eukaryota; kingdom Viridiplantae; phylum Streptophyta; class Magnoliopsida; order Malpighiales; family Erythroxylaceae; genus Erythroxylum; species Erythroxylum mucronatum. Next base: position 7,902,630 of record JAOSBP010000009.1, read on the forward strand.
AGCAACATCTACCTCATATTCAACATGCTCAAGTAAACCATTCAATATAACTTTAGGAGGAAAGACCAATTATATATAACATTGCAGCACAAATGTATTTACTCCTTGATAATTTTATTTAAACATATATTTCTTTTCTTTTCTTGTCTTTTTATTTTTTGTTTTTCTTTCTTTTTATTTTTTATACATTGAAAGAAGCTAAATCAACATGAGAATTTAAATGATAAGAGATAAATTGGCATGCCAACAATTATAACCATCCCACACATATGCATACCCCTACCCTTAGAATTTTGTACATCCACAAACTCAACTATCAATAATTGCTTCACTATCTTTAAAGCTTAGGTGAGACATTTGGTTAGGTTTAAAGAATGTAATGTGGTTAATACAAAACGAAAGGCTGATAAAACTCAAAGGGGTTTAACAAAAGAAATTCATATAAATGCGTAAGCTATTTGGATAATGTAGTTTGTACAAACAAACAATGCCTAATCATTTTCATGTTAATGTACGTGATAAAAATGTGGTCTTAAATAGAAAATCAAAGCAAAATCAGGATGTACATGTCATGACGATCACTTATAAACAAAAAGACAATGAGACTGATATGGATATGTCAATCTAATAAGGCTCAAAATCTCTTTGACTTTTTTGACTTTTTTCTACCACTAGTTACTACTCTTCTAAAGATAATGCACATTGACCAATTGTAAGAGCAAAAGTACATGCTAAAGTTTGTTATGGATTTTTCTAGTCAATTCTAGTTATGACTATATAGTCTTAAAAGTAATAGAAAATGCGAAACCTTTTTATTTTGTTTATTTGATTTTGAAAACCACCTAAGAAGTCACATAAGCAACAATTAAGCTAACGAACATGCATAAAAACTCATATCAAACTAAGATCCCCACCCCCACACTTAACACTTACATTGTCCCCAATGTAACATCAAATGCAAGAAATGGAGCATTTAAGGAAAGTAGCAATTGCAAAAATGTAACGAGATAGAAGTCAACTTTCTTTGGGTTGCCTCCTAAGTAGTGCCTTTGTTTACCATCGTTGGCTCGACTTGGAATCCTTCATAATGAGGTTTTTCTAACCCTATCACTTCCACATCCTCCACTTGGAATCCTTCATAGAAGGGTTTTAGTTGATGACTATTGACTTTAAATTTCTTTTTTGTCTGTAAGCCTTCAATTTCAACTGCACCATGTGAAAACACATTAGTAACAAATAAAATGTCCAATCTAATGGGAACACAATTTACTCAAGGAAAGTTTAAGTTATGAATGGTAGAGCAGAACCGTAAAATTATTCCTAATAATCATCTTATCATGAAATTGTTTAATCTTTTCCTTGTAAATTTTTGCATTCTCATAAGATTCAAGCTTAAGCTCTTCGAATTCTTGCAGTTGCAGTTTCGTCTGTTCACCCACTGCGTCCACTTCATGTCGCATTGCTTAATGGCCTAAAAGGCTTTCTGGTCAATTTCCATTAGAAGATGACACAATTTTTCCTTAATCTGTCAATATGGAGAAATTCTAATTGGGGTCTTGTATGCAGTCCTATATGCCAGAGCATCATTAAGTCATTGACTCCAATCTTTATGATTTGGGCTCACCATTTTCTCAAGGATGGACTTGATTTCGCTATTTGACACCTCTGCTTGCTCGTTCGTCTATGGATGCTAGGCCGTAGACACCTTATGAGTGACATGGTACTTCTTTAAAAGATGCCTCACCAATCGGTTGCAAACATGAGTACCCCTATCACTGATCAATGCTTGCGGTGTTCCAAACCTAGCAACAATGTTAGACTTGACAAATTCTGCAATAACTTTGGAATCATTAGTCCTGGTGGCTTTAACTTCCACCCATTTATAAACATAATCAACATCCCAAAAATGTAAACAAAACCAAAAGAAAAAGGAAATGGTCCCATAAATCGATTCCCCATACATCAAAAATTTCACATACAAGAATTGCAGATAAAGGCATTTGATCTTAATGGGATAAATTACCTTGTTTCTAGAATTGTTCATATTCTTTGCAGAACATATAGGAATCTTGAAATATATTTAGACAATAAAAACCACACTCAAGTATTTTCCTAGCAATTATATTAGGCCCAAAATGGCCACCACAAGTATAAGAATGAAAAAATTTCAAAATCGATTCATATTCATGTTCAGACACACATCTCCTAATCACTTAGTCAGAATAACACTTCTATAATTGAGGATCATCCTAAATGTAATATTTTTATTCACTCTTTATTTTTTTCCATTTAGATTTACTCAAATAATTAGGCATATCATGGTTCACTAGATAGTTCACAATATCAGCATACCATGGAACCTTACCTTGAAGTTTTAGTAATTGCTCATTTGAAAATAACTCCTACAATGGTACTAAATCCTCTTCCTTCACAACTTGACTCAAGTGGTTCGTGATTGAATTCTCTACGCCTTTCTTGTCTTTGATCTCCAAATCGAACTTTTGGAGTAAGAGAATCCATCTAATAAGCCTTCGCTTTGCTTCCTTCTTTGATAAAAGATACCTTAATGCTACATGATCAGAATATACTATCACCTTAGAACCAAGCAAGTAAGGTATAAATTTATCTAAAGCAAACATAATAACTAAAAGATCCTTTTTTGTGGTGGAGTAATTGCATTGTGTTGGCGTAACTATCGTGAGTCAACTTGCCACATTTTAAACTAAGAGCAACACCCACAGCACAATTTCTTACATTGCATATAATCTCAAATGGTTGACTCTAGTTAGGTGGTTGAATGATTGGTGCCGAAATAAAAAACTCTTTCAACTCATAAAATGTTTTGTTGCATCCCTCATTAAACTCAAAGGGAACATCTTTTTGTAATAATTGGCAAAGTTTTGCTGAGATCTTACTAAAGTCTTTGATAAACGTGTGATAAAAACTTGCATGTCCATGAAAAGAAGGAATTTCCTGCACATTTGTGGGGTAGGGTAAGTTTCATACAATTTCTGTCTTAGCTTTATCGACCTCAATTCCTCTAGATGAGATTACATGTCCCAAAACTATTCATTGTTAAACCATAAAATGACATTTTTTAGAAATTAGAACAAGATTAGTTTCAATGCAATGTTCAAGTATACAATTCAAATTATCCAAGCATGCATCAAGTGAATCCACGTAGACAGTCAAATCATCCATAAAGACCTCAATAATGTGCTCAACATACTCAAAAAAAATACTTACCATGCATCTTTGAAAGTTGGATGGGGGCACTGCAGAGTCCAAACGACATCCTTCTATAGGCAAATGTACCAAATAGGCACATGAACTTTGTTTTCTCTTGATCCTTCGAAGCTGTCACAATTTGGTTATATCCTGAATATTCACCAAGAAAATAGTAGTGAGATAATCTCGTAAGTTGTTCAAGTGTTTGATCGATGAATGGGAGTGGAAAGTGATCCTTGCATATGGCATCATTTAACTTCCTGTAATCGATGCATATTCACTATTTTGAATTCTTTTAGGGACAAACTCATTATTCTTATTTTTCACCACTGTAATCCCGATCTTGTTTGGTACCACTTAGACTGGACTTATCGATTTAATTTCTGAAATTGGATAGATTATACTAACATCAAGAAACTTCAAGATCTCCATCTTTACCACTTCAATCATTAGAGGATTAAATCTTCTTTGTAATTCTCTTGATGGTTTGGATCCATCTTCTAAAAGAATTCGGTGCATACATATCGAAGGGCTAATACCTTTTATGTTAGCTATAGTCCACCCTATAGTTCTGATGTGTTCTTTAAACACTCGAATAAGCTTTTCCTCTTGAAGCTTAGTTAAGTTCCTTGCTATGATTACCAGAAGTGTTTCACATTCTCCCAAAAACACATATTTTAAATGCTCCGATACTTTTTTAGTTCAATTGTAGGGGCCTGCACAACCGAAGGTACACTTTTCTTATTAGATATTGGTAGTTCAATATTTGGAATCACTTAACTTTTTGGTATTGGTTGTAGTGATTGCAATGCTAGCACAATTTCTTCCATTTCATTTGTAATGAACAAGTTAGAACTATGTAAAGTGTTTTCCTGTAAATTCATGCAAAGAATGACTACCAACTCATCTTTAGCATCTATATCAAAAACTTCCTGAGATAAACAATCAATGACACTAATTGACAAGAAAGAATGAACATCATTAAGGTAACTTATAACTTCAAAAATATTAAAGCCAACAATTTCACCGACAAACTCCATAATTAATGTTTTTGCATCCATGTCAATCTTTTTCCTTCATGTTTTTAAAAATGGTAGACCCAGAAGGATAGATGTAGAACTAGATGAAGGTTCTCCCTCCATTTTCAATAGATAAATTTAGCTGATAAAACCAATTCGCTAACCTGCACTAAGACTTCCTCTACAACCCTTTCAGGATAATCGTTAGATCTATTAGCCAATTGAATTATAACACGTGTTTCTTTCAATGATCCCAAATTCAATGAAGTATAAATGGAATAAGAAATGAAATTAATGGAAGCTCCTAGATTTAGCATTGCTTTTTCAAACCTAGTATTACCTATTTTGTAGGGAATTGTAAACGAAATGGGATCCTTACATTTAGGTGGGAGTTTTCTTTGAATGACTGCAGACATGCTTTCCCCCACACACACTTTCTCGTCTCCTCTCAATTTCCTTTTGGATGTGCATAACTCGTTGAGAAATTTGGCAGATCAGGGAGCTTACTTTATGGCATCGATTGAAGGTATATTCACCTTTACCTTTTTGAAAATTTTCAAAATCACCTTATCTTGCTCCTATTTCTTCAATTTAGCAAACCTGCTAGGAAAGGAGGCAAAGTATTAGAAAAATTTTTAATCACAGGAGATTGAGAATTTACATTAGTTCCCTTTTTAGCTTCTTTCAGAGACACTTCAAATTCCTTTTTAAGTTCTTCATCATTATCAATAATAAGAGTCTTGTGTGGTGCCTCTATTTCTTTACCACTTTTTAGGGTGATAGAACTTGTATTCTCCTTTGGGTCCATAATCATTTGAGCAGGAAGCTTATTCGAATTCTAATTCTCTAATCGGCTCACCGCAGTAGCTATATGACTCAATTGATTATCTAGATTCTGAATGCTAGCTCTTGTTTGTTGTTGAAATTGTATGCTATTATGAGCCAAAGTGTTCATCATTTCTTTCAATGAAGGTCCAGAGCTCAAAGGTCGAGCTTGTCCTTGATATGGTTATTAGTAGGAGCCTTGTTGTTGTACTTACTGCCCATAAGTGTTAAATGGACGATTCTTCCATCCCGAGTTCTGTGCATAGGGGTAGTTAGTATTATTTTGTGGTTGGCCCGAAAAGCTTTTAAAAACATCCACTTGTTTCGTTGAAGTCTCTTACAAGGTTGGACACATATCAGTGGGATGCCCTACCATTGTGCAAATTCTACATACCTTCACTTGTTGAGCACCATTTGTAGCCATTTGCCTTACTCAAGATGTTAACCTAGCTATTTGTTGCTCCAATATAGTAGTACTAGCTTCATTGACTTTTAATGATCGGGGGTCCTCGCGAGTGTTGAATTGTTGAGAGTTAGTAGCCATATTGGAAATTAGATTTTTGGCTTTAATAAGGGTCTTGTCTACCAGTGCACCTCCACCTGCTACATCTATCATACTTCTTTCTTATGGAAGAAGCCCCTCATAGAAGTATTGGATCAAGAGTTACTCACTGATTTGATGGTACCAGAAGCTAGCATATAATCCAGATGGCAAGTAATTAAGCAAATTGTTTGCAGTGTCTCCCAACAAGAATGGAAATGCTCTCAACTTAATCTACTCTTCTTGTACCTCAGCTGGCTTCATGATAGAACAGACCAAGTGGAACTCCTTGAGATTCCTATGAGGATCTTCACCTAGCGTACCACGAAAAGTAGGTAAAAGATGAATTAGACCATATTTAAGCTCAAAAGCAACATTAATAGCAGGAAAATCAATGCATAAAGGTTGATGATTAAAATTATGAGCAGCTAACTGCTTAAGAGTGTGATCATTGATTTAACTTGCCATGTTAGAATCTGTTTCAGAAATGGAATCACTAGAGGAATTAGAAAGTAAATCTAAAACTATTTGTATTCATAGTGATGAATCAAGTTTCCTATCAGATGACAAATCCACGGAACTTTTTACAACTTGTCTTCTCACTCTGCATAAAGTTCTTTCAAATTTTGGATCAAATTTCAATTCAACAGAGTGAGAAGATCGTGTCATACATTGTAACTAACCAAATAAGAAAAGAAGTTAACTGAAAATAAAAATAAAAAAACAAAACAAAACAAAACAAATAAATTCAGAAAAGAAAAGGATATTAATCCTCGGCAACTGTGCCAAAATTGATAGCGTGTTGTAATACTACACAAAATAAACTAGATCTAAAACTATAGCTAGTGGTAAGTGTAGGTCGACCCCACAGAGATTAAATACAATTGCTTTCCTAAATTATACCGATATATAAAATAGGGGGTTTGGTTCGATGCAAATTAGAAAACAAAGTAAAACTGAATCTATAAACACAACTTAAATTAAATAGAAACAAAGTGATAAAATTGATGAATGGTTTAAAATCCAATTGTTTGGTTTAATCTCGGCCTAAGCACAAATTTCACAAATTTCATTGAATTATCATCTTCACACTTCTCGTTAGACTATTGATCGTGAATTAACAATAAGCTCAGTTAATCCCAAATTTTCCTTAGGTTGTGGTTAATTAAGAAGAGCTCGTTAATTAACCCCAACTATCAGGAAACCTACAACAAACTCTCCAAGTTTATTCGAAAAGCCACATTACAATTAAGAAAAATAGACCAATCTAAGCAATAACCACACAAGCTTGGATTATTTAACTTATGCTACATTATCCCTAACGATTTAATACCGTTAGTTGCCACATATGACTTCAAACACGACTAGTATGTAGCGCATTCAAATTCTAGCAATGGATTTTCATGAAAAATGATTCAATAGAGCATCAAAATCATTCTCATACAATACTTAATCATTAAACCTAAAATAACATAAACAATCCGAAAAAGAGGGAAAGAACATGATACATAACGATGCATGATTAAATGTGATCCTCAACATCAATTTAACCTCCAAATCGGTGTCGGGAAGATTAGCCCTCGATCTTTTCCATCAAGCTCTAAGCATCAGCTAAGAATATCTCCATTATTGTTGAGAACCGACCCTAATATGAAGAAGAATACAACTGATCATTTTTCTACCCAACAAAACACTCTTGAGTCGACACCTCCTCTTTACTCCAGCTGTCTCACTATCTTGCTTTAGCCATTACACACCTCCTACCATAAAAAATCCCCACTTTCACGTCTTTCTATCCCCTATGTTCCTCTTCTTTTTCATGTTTTTCCAGGCCCCAAAATCGTTGTTTTTCACGTCAGTCCAGCCCTCACATTTCTCATTCTCCAACCGACACACTACTAGATGAATGGTTATCTTTTTTTAAACTCTCTCCTAGCCATCATATACACTTCTTTATTCCCTAGCCGACACTTAATTTTTTCTTCAACCCTCCCATATATTCTAAAAGTTAGGTTTTAAATGCCATAGGACAGGTGGCTCTCTCTCGTTATTTCATGCCAACTGCCTTTTTCTCACTTTACCGTCACCCCCTCACATGCTTCGGCCCTCACATGCTTCTTTTAGTAACGGATACACACACACACACTTCACTTATATTAAAAACTAGGTTAAAATCATATGATATATGGACAATTAGCTTAATTCTTTTGGTAGTGTAATTCATTTTACAGCTATGGACTTTTTAAAACAAAATGTTACACATACCTCCATTTCTATGCTCCATCTTGTGTCCTTTTCTTCTTCTTGCTCCACGAAGACAATAGAGTATGAAAATTGAGAAGATGGCTCAACAAGACAATGGATTCAATGTATCAACTACTAGGGAATTAATTTTGCTATTTTTATTAATCTTAGTTTAGTTTTAGTTTTTATTTTATTTCATTTCATTTTTTTGGTTGTTAATGCAAGATAACAGATCCATGATTGACAACTTAAATATTCTTCTTTAATTTAATCCTAAAATTGAATGAACCTATAGAAAGAATAGAGTGATAAGAAGAGAAGAGATGGCTTTTAATTGATAAGATAATCTAGTTGAGGATATGTAGCATCAATAATAAAAGATATGCATAGGGAAAATACAATTGATAGAGATTAATGCAAGTATCCCATGTATTAGAATGAGTTAAAGAATAAGGAATTACGAGATTGAACAAGTCCATCTACGCTTGCTCTCAAATTATTTTTGGATTACCTATTGAAACATGATCATATTCATTAAGGAGTTTTATTTAGTGATCCAAAAAACTTTTACTTAATTTCCTCCCAAAAGATAAGCTTAACGTGCTTTGTATATTGTATGAGAGCTTGAGCAAGGATATGGCTAATCTTAATGGAAGTAGATTATTTTAAGAAGTAGGACTAGGTCCATAATGCATTTATAATAAGTTTTTCTTTTCTAGTAAGTAAGACCATCGAGTTGAGGATGTAAATACAAAGCTTCACAAAGAAAGAAGGGGAAGTGTTTTATAAAGCTTAGGAGCAATATAAAGCTCTTCTTAGTCAATGCCCTCATCATCAGTACTTCTTGTAACTGATGACGTAGTTCTTCTATGAGGGTTGACATTGTCATGTCAAACTTTTATAAACATTGAAACTTAAGGGACAATCTACATAAAAACTGTTGTGGAGGTAAAGAAGATCATAGAGACCTTAGCGCGAAACTCATTAGACAAAGTGGTAAGGGGGAAGTTAAAGGCACCCCTCTGATAAGTGCATATTTTTCTAATTTTTATGTTTTAATTATCTCTTTTTATTCCCCTTGTTGATTTCAATTATTGGGACTTAATTTGATTTAATGTTTCCTTGTAGGAAATTACAAGTTTTGCATGATGAGGGAAATTAAA
>JAOSBP010000009.1:7920173-7930392 GCA_027563825.1 Erythroxylum mucronatum
GAGTAAGAAAGAGAAAGAGAGTTGGTGGTTTGAGAGAAAAGAAGAGAGTTGAGCTAGGGTTTAACTCTCCTTAGTCTTCAAGAAAGATTTTGAAGTTGTTCAAAAGGAGAAAAAGGAAGAGGAAGAAAAGAGCTTCCATTTGAGCTAAGGAGCTCTTTAGTTGGTGAAGAATTAAGGTAAGATCTTTTTGACTCTTTTGAATTTTTGGAAGGATTCTAGTTTATGAAGCTTAGAAACTGCTTGGGTTTAAATGTTCTAGAATCAATTTTAGTGATTTGGCATTGTGGGATTTTTAAGTAGATTTCTATTGAATGAGATTTGGTTTGTTTTAGGAAATCAAGAGAATGCTACCCAAGAACAAGGGGAAAGGCAATTTTGACTTGAAGTTTTGCAAGCAAATTAGGTGGGTAATATATTTATAATTATTGTGTAAATGAGCAATGTGCCTAAATGTGTACATATGTTTAAATTACTAAGTGAGGTTAGAAAAGAGATGATGAAAAATTGAGTTATGATATAGAGTAACCAAGTATTCTTGAAGTATAAGCTTATGAATAAGCTAGACATATAGCAAAAAAAAGGGGGTAAAGATTGAAAGGAGCATTTAGATTGACCATGTACAAATGAAGTGTAAACCTAAGTCCAATTGGATACACATGAATTATGAAATGGGAAGGAGCATAAAATGTGTTCTAGAACATACCCGGGATTGTCATTGAGCATGCATTGTACATAGTCCATTTATTTAATTGTGACTAAATGAATACTTATACGTGTGCAATTATTGATGAGTGTGAAATGGGTGTTTTGCATAAATGGGCGGTGCAGGTCAAGTGCCCGCATACAGACGTTCTAAAATTCGGAAGCAAATGCTATTTTGGAGCGTACTGTGGTTAGACCTAGATGGTCTTACTTTATTGTTTGTTTGTTTATGTTATAAATTGAGTGATAATGAATGATTATGAATGTGACTTAATTGTTGATTTCCGGACAATGAAGGTCTGATGATCGTGATATATGAATGAGTTATTGAAGTGCAAATTGTATGTGAAAATGATTGTTAAATGTGTTAGGAATGTGTATTTGTATTTGTATATAAATGAAATTGTGAATTCTCCACTTCAATGTGGAATGCCAGACTAAGATTCGATGATATGAGGAAGTGTTTGAATGGGTTATGTAATTGTGAGTGATGCATTCCATTGCATGAATGCATGAAACATAATGGCAGTTGTCACCAGAGTAGCCACCGATCAAAGCTACAAGCTCAACGCGTGAAAAAGAGCCTCGAGCTCAAAAGTGATTCAGAGCCTCAAGCTCAACGTTTAATGAGCCCAATACGGGACAGTTATCAATGGATACCGGGCTCATTGATAACTGTCCAATGGATACGGGACAGTTTAGGCACTCAGTCACAATAAAGTATCAAATGGAAAGAGAGTCTCATGTGCACTGCATATTCATGATATGAATGATTAGAATGGTTTGAATGATTTCTGAATGTAATATGTGAAATGACTGATTAAGTGTATGTGATTCATTATGATTGTTAATGAAATGGTGTGAATTATGTGAATTGTATGTGTTATATGATGAGTGAGCCATCGATGATGGTCACTCATTGAGTTCGCAAAATTTATCCAAAATTTGCACATATTTTTCACGACTCAGAAGAATACCCCGTTAGGCCAACAGAAGTATACCTACAGCATTCAAGTAAAGGATAGAGGTCGGGATCAGTTCGCGTCTGCATTTGTGTTTTCCCTATTTTGTATTGAATTGTATATTCCACGTCTTTTTATATAAATTTGTATTTCTAAATGACTCAAGTGTTTTGTATTTGTAAAAGGGCCCGAATGGCTATTGAAAATTGTGTTAATTGAAAATGTTTATGAATGGTCGTAGGCCCAATTTAAGTATCGATTTCCACATATCTTGTGTTGTGATTTCAAAAAAAAAGTATATCGATTTCTGACTGATTCAGTGCTCTAGCATGCCACCCTCGTAGGGCGCAAACTTGGATATCACCATCGATGTTAGGTTCGGGTCTTGCGGGAGTGAGGTGCTATATTTATGTGGTATCAGAACCCAAAAGTATTATCTTATATGGGCATTCTGAAATATGTGACAAGTTATATGCATATGCATAGTAATCATGTCATAGCGGATAGCGGCAACTGATCTCCAGTATGAGTCACATGCATGAGCATTTCCTTAAGAGTTTGCGCGGTTAGAAGCATTGAGAAAATAAAGGTTTATGGACATTTGGGAAATGAGAAATAGTATCTGGTTTTGTATCATGGATAAAGGTTCACCCCAAAGGGGTATGTACCCTTGAGCGTGACACAGGTGTGAATAGGTATATTGTTGTGGATTGATTGAGGGAAGTGAGAATATGAGTAAAAAGGAGACTAAAGTGTACAGATATAATGAAATGAAATCATAAAATTGTTATGATCATAAAGGGAGGAAATTGGAACCAAAATGGTTATGTCAGTATTGTGACAAGATTTTGTAATTCAGTATAAGGGGATATTAAGGGAAAATTGAGACTGGAAATTCATAATAATTATGCATCGAAAATTCTGGATTGGTTGAGGATACATACATACATACATACATACATACATACATATATACGGGAAGAGAAATAGTATATGGATGGATATAAAATAAGGATATAAGTAGAATTAATAAGATGAAAGTGTATAAGCCAAGTTGATATGACCTTGAAAGGTTGCGCCTGGACTTAGAATGGATGTGTGATTATCGATATAAGAGTTATGATTTAATATGGGAATAAAAATGTGTGGGAGATAAAATAAATGACAAGTGGAAGATGAGACAATGATATTGATATATGAAAAAGTTGTTAAGTTTAAGTTAATTTGCCATTGTAAGTGCACATCTAATAGTGGGATCACCATGATAAGTGAAACTATTAAGCTTATGTGAATAATATGTGTGGAGATGATATAGGAAGTAATCGGTGACTTATTGAATAAGTGTCAATCATAGTTCCTATAGTTCAAAGTTCAAGATGGACTAGAGTAAGACGTCAGAGTACTTGTAGTGATCGATTGGGAAGAAATTGAGACTGCTAATGATGTTAACATATGTGATGAAATTGAGGAAAAAGAAGGACATGATTTTGGGCACAATCCCCGCGATCGAGAACTGGCACAAAAGGAGAAAAGTTATCTAGAATTGAATGGGATTAAAGTATCCTTAGTATAAGCTACTAATTGGTGAATCGACATAAATACGTCTCTAGATAAGATGTAACGATTTTGGTGATATATGCCAAGGTATTAGAGTAAATGGAATGGTTTAGTGCCTCACAAAGCCTCATTACAAGGGATGCTCCGATCATGTAAGTTATGGCATAAATTGATCCTATAAAGATATTGTGTATGGTTGAAATTGATCCTCTTGGGATAATAAGAATGACTGATAAGTAACAATGAAAAATAGGTGATTGATAAGGATTTCATGAACAATATCGATGATTGTAGTAAGAAATCTTCTTTTAAAGAAGAATTTTCCTAAATTGAGTTAAGTTGATCAGACGATTCACAATTTAAGAGTGATCAATGAAGAAACAAATCAGAAAAGAGTGTGAAATAAATCAAAAGTGAATAATGGAATCATATCCCGAGGGGAGACTCAAGTATAGGAAGTGGAATATGCTACTGAGAGTGTATGCATTTTGTTTAATGTAAAGTATCCAACTACGTGAGTAGATTTTAAATTCGAGGTGACACTATTGCAAATGTGAAGAGGAGATAGGTCTACATTACATTCGATGTACATATGTTCGAAAGATCCCAAATTGAATCTGAGGAGGTGATACCAACACGCAAAGTGAAGTATTCAAATAAATTAAAATGTGTGGAGGAACTAGTATGAATGAATAGGCATTTGAATAAGTAGACGTGAATTAAAGGAAATCGAATGAAAAGAGAAAACATTAGAGACAAGAAGTCAAGTGGGAGACTGAAAATGATATGAGATGATAATTCCTCACTTAAGGAATTGCAAGAATTAATTATGGACACACACACAAAATTGAGTGATATCTGTTGGAGTTAATAATACCCTAATAGCTTTATAATATTGAAGATTTAAGTGATCCAAGCAAAAATGTATCAATTAGTGACTGTGATCATAGATGGTATTTGAGTGTATTTGAAAAGCAAAAAGGGACGTTTTGAATATTTGAGGAATATGACATTGATGATAAGCATGCCATTTAAATTTGGAGATTTTGCAGTATATAATGAAGTTTCACATCAGAAAGTAAGATATAATCGGTTGTAATAGTATAAAGTGGTTTTTGTATGCATAGAGATAATTAAGGTTTTATGAGTTGATTTTGATACATGGGTCAGAATTGCTTTGATAGAAATCTCTTTGAGGTCTTGGAGACATGAGATGTGCAAAGTCATTTTTGGAATGTACAAATTATGTAACTTTGAGAAAATTATTGAGCTTGAAAGGAATGCACAAATGAGTGTTATACTGGTAAAGGTAGTGTGTAATCTGACATATTAAACAGACAATTCAATAATGAAATAGTGAAAATTCAGATATTGAGGTTACCAAATCTAGTGCAATGAAGAGTGGAAAATGTTGAGTGGAATCGGAAGAATGATATTTGGTGATCGAAATAAGAAGTATGTGTACAATAAAGATGTTTGAGCAAAGAAAGTGTTGGAGAAGCTGAAGTAACAACCTAAGCTTGACATCCTAGTAGGAATACGCTAAGATTGTATTTTAGCTACTAAGGATGTAGAAACAAGTGGTTACATGTTTGAAGTACCAACAGTTCTAACTGTTGGGGAAGGGCTTAAAACTTATATTTTGAAGTTCATAGGAATTTGAGATTGAGGTATAGTTCCAATTGACTACAGGTATAATAATTGTTATCAGAGTGATGTCATTATTAAAGTACTCTATAGGGCATTGTATAACAGAAAAGTGGTCTTTTACCCTTACATCGAGATGAAAAGGGCCTAAAATGGTATAAGGCTATAGTAAAAGTGAGATACTGTTAGTGAGTGAGATGAATCTAAAATAAGGGTAAAGTAACTTATGAAAGATAAATGGGTTAGGTGGATCAACACCGGAAAAATAAAATATAGTGAAATGGACATAAGAGTTTAATGTATTAACACGGAAAAGAAGTGAATTGTCAAAGGAGAAATGAAGTATTTTTGTGAGTACCACCTTGGCAAGGTGTGCTCAGATTTGGAGAAAGGATAAGTTAAGCTATATGAATTGGTATGTATGAAAATTTTTATGAGTTAGTGTTACTGGTGAAAAAGGTCTTAGATTCATAATATGTGATATGTGAATAGGTTCTGAAATAATGTCATGATTGACAGAGATAGATTGACTTATATGAAGTAAAAGTTGGTGGGTAATATGTATTATACCGATGAAATAGTCAAGATAGTGTAATAGCTGAATCAGTGATTGAAGGACCTATTGAGTTATCAGCTGTGGTAATTGGAAAGAGAGTATTTAGGCGATGGAGAAGCACATGAGGAATTATCACCTCTACCGTATTGATCAATCAGATGAGAATTTCAAGGACAAAATTTATTAAGGGGGGAGAAATGTAACATCCTGTCCCCATATTAAGGGTTAGGACCCAAAATTTCAATACATGTGAGCTTAAAGAGAAATTAAGATAATGCATTTTCTTTCTCATGCATCATGTTAGCATATATGCACATAAATATTGAATGTTTTCATATAAAAAGTGGTACATGCATTCATTGACAACTTCAAGGTATAAATGATATTAAATGTGATTTTATGGAAAGTGAGGAGTAGAAGGAGTAGAAAGAATGATCTTGGTATGAGTTGTGATAAGGAAAGATTTAGAAACAAGATTGGTAGTGATCTGGAAAATGTTCACTGAGTGTACTTCAGTCTGTTAGCCATAACTTTTTTTCTAGTTATCCAAATAGATGATTCTTAATTTGGATTAAATTAGAAACGTATGGCTACATTTCTTATGAAGACATCGAATTTCAATTTTGTCTCTAAGAATCTTAAAAGTTGTAATGAAGTTAAGAATTTGGTGCAGTACGTTGGTGTATGAATGGAAAATTCGTCTTCGAAAATTAGGGGCAAATTTGGGATTGATATAAATAGATTTTAGCAAACGTGCCTTTTGTAAAGTTATAGATCTTTCTTTTATCTTTCCAACGGTATATAGTATGAAATTTTGGACATCGGAGTCAAAAGTTATGATCCTTATAAGTGGAGACATTTTGGGGAAGAAAATGAGACGGAAGAAATGAGACGAAAGAAATGAGACGAAAGAAAATGAGACGAAAGAAATGAGACGGAAAAAATAAGATGAAAGAAATGAGACGGAAGAAAATGAGACGGAAGAAAAATGAGACGGAAGAAATGAGACGGAAGAAACGAGACGGAAGAAAATGAGACGGAAGAAAAATGAGATGGAAGAAAATGAGACGGAAGAAATGAGACGGAAGAAAATGAGATGGAAGAAAATGAGATGATGGAAATGAGACGATAAAAATGAGACGATAGAACTAAGATGAAAGGAAAGTGAGATGATGCAAAAGTGAGACGATACAGAAGCCAGACGATAGAATTGGCCCTCGAGGTCTTCATGAAAGTTGTAGATCTAGAAGTCCTCTTTCTAATAGTTCAAAAATGAGTCAATCCGACACCTGTAATAAGAGTTATAGCAATTGCGCCAAGGCATGTACAATATGAGTAAAGATATGAACATGTTGGATTATTTTGGCTATAACTTCTTCTCTAGACATCCGAATGATTTGATTCTTGAACCATTAGATTCGTAAGACATTGATCTACTTCTCCACCAAAAATATAGCTATCTGAAATGAATGGAGAAAGATTGAGTGAAAAGAGTGGGAAGGGTATAGTGAGTGTGCTTTTAAGCATTATGAACTGGTGTTATTCCATTGAACATACTTCAGTATTTTGATGATTTCTGGAGCTCTACTGATCCAAATGAGATGATTTTTATTTTGTGATAAACTGGAGACATGGAGCCATAAATGGTATGAAGAAATTGGAATCTAATTCAGTCTCTAAGATGTTTAAATTCTAGATGGAAGTTGTGCATAGTATACTGTGTGGACAAGAGCAGTCCAAAGATGTTTGAAGTATATCTTTTGAATCACTGAACCAATTTGAATGATTTTGGAGGCATAAGAAACTTAAGACAATGGGGGATATTTTTACAGAAGAAAGTATTATTTTAGAATATTTAAGGATACTGTTGGCAAGACACTTAAGTATAAAAGACATAAGGCATAAATAAAAGGGCAAATGGGACAATTTTCAATCATTAAGGGCATAATTGGAAGAAGAAGTGTTGTCTTGCTTATATAGGAAGAAGAAAAACGTGAATGGGAGGAGAAGCAGCAGTGATTTATGAAAATGAGTAAGAAAGAGAAAGAGAGTTGGTGGTTTGAGAGAAAAGAAGAGAGTTGAGGTAGGGTTTAACTCTCTTTAGTCTTCAAGAAAGATTTTGAAATTGTTCAAGAGGAGAAAAAGGAAAAGGAAGAAAAGAGCTTCTATTTGAGCTAAAGATCTCTTCATTTGGTAAAGAATCAAGGTAAGATCTTTTTGACTCTTTTGGATTTTTGGAAGGATTCTAGTTTATGGAGTTTAGAAAATGTTTGGGTTTAAATGTTCTAGAATCAATTTTAGTGATTTTGCATTGTGGGATTTTCAATTGAATTCCTATTGGATGAGAATTTGGATATTATGAGATCATATAACGTTAAAAAAGAGATGACAAGAAATTAAGTTATGATATAGAGTAACCAAGTATTCTTGAGATGTGAGCTTATGAAAAGGGTAAAGATTGAAATGAGAATTTGGAATGATCATGTACAAATGAAGTGTAATTCTAAGTTCAATGAGACAAATATGAATTATGAAATGGGAATGTCTTAATATGTGCTTTAGAACATATACCCTGGATTGTCATTGAACATGCATTGCGCATAGCCCATATAACTATTTGGGCATAAATGAGTTTTGTAACTGGTGTGAATCGTGTATTGCATAAATTGTGATGTGCAGGTTAAATATCTGCATACAGGCGTATCCAAAATTTGGAAGCAACTGCTATTTTGGAGCGTACTGTAAGTAGACTAAGATGGTCTCACTTTATTGTTTGTTATTTAAATTTTGTATTCATTGACTACTCAATTATTATATGAATGTGACTGATTGTGTATGTTGGCTTTCGGACAGGAGGTCCGATGATTGTGCTAATTGATTTGGATATTGAAGTGTTACTTAAACTATGTGTACTTAATGTGATGATCAATGTGTTCTGAATAGGAGTTTCCATAGGAATGATAATGTGATACATGACTTGGTTGTTAAATGTTAGACTCAGTTCTGAAGGAAAGTGTGATCATGCATGTAAATGAAAAGTGATACTCAACGTTAAAGTTGAATGCCAGACTCAGGTCCGATGAATGGGAGTTTCTGATTTAACATCATATGTGATATGACATGACCAGTATGTGAAGCATTTTATAAAATGCATGCCCAGATAAAGGCATTGTAATTTGAGTAACCAGTTTGAAGCGCTTCCACGTAAGCTTTGCTCCGTGTAACTCTGATTCTGCATATAGAGCTATGCTCCGTGAACTCTGTTCTGACTGAGGCTTATGGGCCAGTATTTGTTTAAGTGATTGGCACTCAATTGCAACAATAAGAATGAACACGAGTCTTAATATGAACACGAGTCTTAATATGCATTGCATATGTATAATATGAATGATTAAATGTATTGAATGTGAAATGTGAAATAAAGTGAGATGTGTGAAATATGTGTTATGTGACTGGGTGAGCCATTAATGATGGTCACTCATTGAGTTCACAAAACTTACCCAAAATTTGCAACTATTTTTCAGGACTTAGAAGAATATCTCGTTAGGCCAACAGGAGTATACATGTAGTATTCAAGTGAAGGATAAAGGTCGGGATCAGTTTGCGTCTGTATTTGTGTTTTCCCTATTTTGTATTGAATTGTATATTCTGCATCTTTTTGCATAACTTTGTATTTTGAAATTACTCAAGTGTTTTGTATTTATGAAAGGGCTCGAATGGCTATTGAAAATTGTGATAATTGAAAATGTTTATGAATGGTCATGGGCCCAATTTAAGTATCTATTTCCACTTATATTGTGTTGTGAAAAAAAATATACCGATTTTTGACTGATTGAGTGCTCTAGCACACCACCCTCGCAGGGTACGGACTCAGATATCACCATCGATGTCGAGTTCGGGTCATTACAGGAGTGGGGTGCTACAGTTTGATTTTTCTTCAATATTTTCTATATAAGGTATAACCGAATGCATTATAAACCATTTGCATGTAAGGATTTTTAGTTGCACCCACATTATTTATTCTAAATCCAATCTCCCCTCTAAACTAATCCACATTTATTGACGAGTTTACTTCATTACTCCTTGAGGTGCTACAAATCAATGGCTCCCCATGTTGTGTGCACTCAAAATAATTTGGAATAAACCATTTTCTCAGTAAATGGCCATTCCCTTCATTAATAGGAAGAAAAAAATATTTGCACTTTTTACATAGACCTCTGATCTTTGGCTCATCCATATATGTAGGTTGAGAACATATATAATGAATAAAAGCTTCAACTCCCTCAAAAACTCAGGATTAATGAAACTATCACTTGTAAATCATCTATACATCCAAGATCTATCAACATTACTAATTTCTGCAAAATTGTTAAATTTAAAAAGTGATTTCATAGTTAGTATCCTTCATGTCCCCTGAGTTTACAGAACATTTTTACTTTACACAACATCCCTTAAGTATTAATCAATTGAATTAATCTGCTACAAATGATTTTAATACTATGGTATGTGGCATTGTTTACCTGTGAATCAAGAACACGAGTTCTCGTTGTGACTCCTAGGCTCGTGGAATTTTTCACCGATAAGCCTCACGAGAGCTACATCAAGGGTTTCCAGCCTATATACTGTCCTAAGGGTTTATTATGCAATGAACTATCTTGTCTATTAAACCTATGAATTTCTTGTTAGAGTTATGTAAATATAGTGCCCTAAAAAGCGACTGTATTTACATGTAACTTTGTCTTCTTCAGTTACAGTTTTGTAATGAAAATATTTATTATTAATAAAACAAAAGAGT
>JAOSBP010000009.1:7940874-7972606 GCA_027563825.1 Erythroxylum mucronatum
ATTGGGAAAATAGAAAACACATTTTTCTTGAAAAATTGATCTATTTTTTTATTAATAAACATGTTTTCTAATTTTTTCTATTTTATGAAAAAAAAATTTCTAAAAAACTAGAGAGTTTTCAGAAAGTAAACGCACCCTAAATTTTTTAAATACGTCAAAGGTTTGAGATTTACAGTGTAATGGTTAAAACCAAGTGTAACTGCTAAAAACATCGACAAAATGAGATAGCAACGATGATCAAAAGTGGATGTAATGGTTAAGGACCCAACGATGACCAAAAGTGGATGTAATGGTTAATAGACCCAAATATTAGAATGGATTAATTGTAAAGGAGAAGTATAAGTTATCTTAGCATAATCATAAGTTATCTTAGAATGATCATATGACAACTGAAAGGACTGTTAAAGTATTTCATATTAACTAAACATGAAAATGTTAAAGGGTTTATAAGTAGTAAGGGCTAACTATCCAAATGACTAGTTCTAGTCATTTTGACAATTGTTAACCCAAGTCCAATTCTAATATGGTATCAGAGCCGATGGTTGTTTGTCTGGATGTTCAGTTTTAGCGACTTGGTCTGATTACCACTACGTTAATTTCAAATGACAACTGGATGTCCAGTTCCAGTTGCTTCCAGTTGCACTTAAAGGGGAGTGTTAGAGTATCTCATATTGACTAAAATGGAAATGTTAAAGGATTTATAAGTGGTAATGACCAATTATAAACCTTTTAACATTTTCATATTTAGTCAATAAGGACTTGCCAAGATGACAAGTCTTATAAAAAAACTGTTGTTTTTTAAAGCTGAAGCATACTACGTGAATAGAAGTGAAATAAAAGATGTTGTTTTCTAAAGATGAAGTATAATACATGAATAGAAGTGAAGGAAAAAGAAGATGTTTTTGTTGCATAACACACACTTTTATTGACAGCAACAAAGTTCATTATATAGACCTGAAATATAACAGAACATCTTATTTATTTGCTAACTATCATAAGAATATTTCTAAACTGATTCCTAAAATCAAACACTAAATATCATAATCAAATTTACCTAAGACCTAGTCAGTTTGACTATTTATTTCGTAATAATCTGCAAGCCTAAGGAATTTTTCAACAAACTCCTCCTTGCCTTAGGAGTTGCAGAGCTTTAATGTCAAAATAATTCATCATCCTGATGTTGCTCAGTTATTGCTTTTGCCTTTTCATTTCGTAACTTGCAAATCTTCTCCATATGCTCAATTTGTCCACATTTTCTGCATTTGATATAAGGCCTCCACCAACATTTTCTTTGTGGGTGATTTGTTTTTTTTTTGTAATGTGGGCATGGTGCATATGAATCATCATTGTTTCTGTTATTGTTGTTGTCGATCTTGTTGAAACTCTTTTTTTGTCTCCTCCTGAATTTTTTTCTTTTGCTAGCAGAGCACCTTCATTGGTTCCTTCTTCTCTCATCATCCTCCTTTGTTCTTGTGCCTGTAGTGCATTTACTAATTCTACCAAAGACATACTTGATAGATCCTCAGCTTCTTCCAATGCAAAAAATTTATATTCATATTTTTCAAGCAAAGTTACAAGAACTTTTTACACTATTCGTTCCTCAGAAAAATCCTTACCTAATAATCTCACTTTGTTTACTATGTTGAGCAACTTGTCGGAGTATTCTTTAATGGTTTTAACTCTTTCATCTTCAACAATTCAAATTCTCTGGTCAAGTTGAGCACTTGCATGTTCTTTGTTCTTTCATTGCCATGGTATTCTTTTTTAAGGTAATCCCAGATATCTTTTGCCAACTCTAGATTCATAATTCTTGTGAATACGATGTTTGAAACAGTAGAAAACAAGTAGGCTTTGGCTTTAGACTTTCTATTTTTCCTTTCTTTGTGCATCTTGATTTGAGTCATTGTAGGATTTGTTTGCAATGGAGACACTTCATAGTCTTCCTCTTCAGCTTCCTAGACATCTATAGTATCAAGATGAACTTTCATTCGAGCAGCCTAAACTTGATGGTTTTCACCATCAAAAATTGGTGGTACGCCTTGAGACAGTTGTATTTCAATCTCCATTGCTTGTAGATGGTTGTAATTTTTGTTGTAATTTTAGGTTGTAAATCAGGTTTGTATTTTGATTTCGCTCATCTCACAAATTCCTCAAGATAAATACTCTGATACCATGTTGTTTTTCTAAAGCTGAAGCATAATATGTGAATAGAAGTAAGGAAAAAGAAGATGTTTTTGTTGTAGGACACACATTTTTATTGACAACAAAGCTCATTATATATAGCTGAAATGTAACAAAAAATCTTATTTATTTTCTAACTATCACAAGAATATCTCTAAACTGATTTCTAAAATCAAGCGCTAAATATCATAATCCAATTTGCCTAACACTTATTCAGTTTAACCATTTATTTCATAATAATCTACGAACCTAAGGAATTTTTCAACAAAAACAAATGAATTATTTGAACTAGAAATCCAACGTTTCAAAATTAATTTCTTAACAGCCGCGCTATAAGCATAGCCAAGATATTCATATTATAGATTTATTGAAGCTGAAAAACTTAAAGACTCGAAACTAACGAACTTGAATGATACTAGGATGTAGAGATTAGCTTTAACTTTGCCTTGGCGTATTGGTTTTTCGACATTTTGTCCTTCACAAATAAAGCAGTATAATCACACTCAAAAGAAACAAGGTTATCATTGTATAGCTATAAGACAGTTGATTCTTTTTCATATAGGGATAATGTAAAACTCGTCTAAAGTAAAAGGCGAATAGATGTAGTTTTTATGGAGTTTTTAGTGTGAGTAATATGCAAACCAGCCAACAATATTGATTTGAACTTGCTCGGACCCATGGTAATCGGTTGGAAGAACGAAATTGACAAGTTTGATAGTACATGATTCGTGGCAATCGTATTTGGATGCCAATATGAATCTACAAACATGTCAAGAGCGGCAACAAAGGTAGCAAAATGGTCAGTTTGAGTCGAATTGGGAGGTTAGAATCAAAATGATTGTAGCACTGCAACACCCGTGATATGGTAGATTGCAGATTTGGCACACAATTGGTGCAAGATTTTGGTTATTTTGACCACCATGACCGTGACCTCCACGTCCCTGGGAACACCCTCCTTGTTGCGAGTTGGAAAAGGAATGTCCCTATGAATTTCTCGTAACAACATTAGCAATAGGAAAAAAAGAATCAGGAATCAGGATTATTTGTAGCTTAAACTCACTCTCTTGTGTTAAGAGTAATCCAAGCAATTCAATGAGAGAAGCGGGTTCAACAAATGTCGATAGTGTCACCTTCAGCGGGCGATAATCAATGGTTGAACCATTCACGATGGTCATTATTATATCATCATTGTGAATAGTGTCTCCTGCAGCAACCAAACGATCTGCTATCATTGTCCACTAACAAGAATTGGGCTTGGGTCAACCATTGTTCAAATAACTAGAACTAGTTGTTTGGATAGTTGACCCTTACCACTTATAAACTTTTTAACATCTTCATGTCTAGGCAATACAAAACACTCTAACAAAATGCTTTCATTCCATTTCTTTCTTCCTCTATGAACCTCACCCGACTCCATGCATGCATGCATGGCTGAAGCACCTACCGGCATATGATATGATTAAAACAAAACGACACCGATCTCGAGGCACCCATGGTATAATATATGTATTTTACAATTATGATGTAAAGGTTGGCAGGCCTGAGAAAAATTGCAGGCCGGACTTTAAAAACCCAAAATTTGTACAGTTCGAATTTTGAAAAAGAATTTGCACTCAACAACAAAGTTCATCTCCTTTTCTTCTCGGAGAACCCCGTCAGCTTTCAATCATCTTCGATCTGTAACAATCTCTTTCGTTCTTCTTTTTAATTTTCATCACGCACATTCACGTGTCTCTTCTGGGTCGTTCTTCGTTGTTCTTGAATCTGTAGATTTTGTACAAAGTTTGGGTCTTTTGGTTCCTATTTTTCTCGTGGGCTTGGACCTATGATCTTCTTGGTTTTTTGGAGGTATTTCAATTCGTGTTCATATACATTTTAGGGTTGTGCCATTTGGGGTTGCTGGTTATGCATGAGATAGGTCAAGAACTTGTTATGTTTCCTACGCATTTGTGTTTGTCTTTTTCTTTTTTTTGCACTAACAGAGTCTGTTTATTGAATTTGTGGCGGGGAAGAGGATTGTTGAATTGGGATTTGTTTTTCTTTTTTTCCCCCTTTTTCTCGTTCTTGATCGCCTCAAGTTTTTCTTTTTGTTTTTTGGGGTCTAATTTCATTTTTCCATTTGCTGTAGAGGAAGAAAGTATTTTTGAAGTTCTTAGTTTAGGTTTTTGCTCTTGTTTGGAAAGTTGTTACTTTTCTTTCTTTCTTTCTTTTCACATCACTTGTTTGTTTTAATGCTTAGTTTGACCATGTTTCCTTCATTTGCTTCAATTTCTTGCAGGCTTTGTCAGGAATTCTTTTTAGTACCTGGTATTACATTATTAAAAGTTGACTATGGCGGAATCAAGCTCAGTTGATGTAATTCTCGAATATTTACAAAAGAATGGCTTCACAAGAGCTGAGGCGGCATTGCGCAGTGAGCTCGGTAGCCGTCCTGATTTGAAAGGGTTCCTCCAAAAGCTGAGCATCGATGACAAAGACTCATGGAAGTTAGTGGAAGATGAGAACGGGAACAAATGTGTAAGTGAGAAGCAGGGATCAAGTTCACAAAACAGTGGTGAAATTTCCAAAGAACTTATTGTAAAAGAGATAGAATGTGGAACTGGTAAAAATGGCTTTAAAACAAAATGGCAAACATCTGCTTCTATTGGGGAACGGGATAGCAAACCTAATGAAGAAATTGGAGTAATTGATTCTGAGGATACTGTTCTTGATTTATATTCATGGAATTTTAAACCTACTAATGGTTCTTCTGGTGCTTATCAAAATGACAGAGGTACTCGTGCCCCTAACTTCTCTGTTAAAACAAATATGAAAACTGGAGAAGTTAAATTTTCCAGTGAAAAAAGAAGTTCTTGGATTGGAAATGCTAGTACCAGTACTAGTAATCCCAATGTGGAATTGAAATATGAAAGGGCTGAATCAAAGGAACTTGACCAGCAACATAAGACTACTCTTGCATCGTCGACAGATGTCATATGGTCTAGAGGGGAGGTGCCTACAAGTTCTACAGATTTATGGAAAGACTGTTCTGTCAAGACTGTTTTCCCGTTCCCTAAAGTGGACGAGTCAACCAGTTATGATACAAATAGTCCTTTGGAGAAAAAGGAAGGAAGGAGAAAAGCAGATAATAGCGAAGTTAGAGTGGCTATCAAAGAGCAGGTGGATGAGGTTGGAAGAGCTTTGTACTTGGGAAAGTCACAAGGTAGTAGCGAGCCAATAAATTTGAGCAGTTTTGATTTTCCACTTGCATCTGATAACACGAGGGAAGAATTTCCTAGACTTCCTCCTGTGAAACTCAAGTCAGAGGAGAAGTTAATGAATGTCAATTGGCAGGAAAAGTTTGAGCGTGAGGGGCCAGGGGTAAAGCTTGGCACTGCTGATAATGCTTTGTTCATAGGGTCATATCTTGACGTCCCTGTTGGACAAGAAATCAGCTCTTCAGGTCAGTGGACTTTAGTTTCGACTTATTTCTTTTTCATTGTCTTACTGTGACAAAACTTAAGTTTTTTTTTACTCCTTTACACTTGGGGATGCAAATAATGGATTTTAGAACAAAATATAGGGAAAATCAGTTGTCATCCATCATTATTGAATCTCTTTTAACATCTAAGATCTAGCTATCACGAGCTGTTAGAAGTGATAATTCTTATTTTCTGTTGAAGGTAGCCAACGTGTTTAATTAGCCTCTTTAGAGCTCCTGTGGTCTTGTGCTTTAGAACTATTGCAGCCTTGTTCTTGAATTTATGGAAAGGGAACTTAAAGCCTTTTAGGGTCTCTTTTGTGCACTTGATTTGAGCGTAAAATATTGTAGAACTACTGTGGTCTTGTGCTTTAGCATTACTGCAGCCTTGTTCTTGTATTTATGGAAAATGAACTTAAATACTTCTAGGGTCTCTTTTGTGCACATGACTGAAGCATAAAATATTGTAGAATATAATAGCATTTGATAAAACTTTTGTCCGAGACAGACAGTGGATGATATGGTTATGTTACTATATTAGCTTGATTTGATTAGTAAGACAAAATTATGTAAATTTTGAGTGTGCAAAAATGATAAAAACTTGTTTTCAAATGAGCTAATAAACAAGCTTTAAATGACCTTGTAAACAAGTCTTTAGATGAGTTTATATTCTAGTTCTAGTTAAATTTGCAAATGAATTGTTCATGGTCCTAAGTTAGTCGAGTACAGCTTGCTTATTAAGGAAGCCTTAACTAGAGCACAAGTCACCCCTTTATATATATGAATGATCCCCAAATAAGATGTTACCAAATTGAACACCTAGCTATTGGTGATGGCTCAAATGAGATGTGGTTGTCATTAATAGTTAATTGTTGTCAGCATTTTTGGGTGATGATGGTTGGCAAATTTTTTTTTAAAAAAGTTTAAAGCTTAATTCTTTCTGTTTTAGTGTACTAAGGAAGCAGTTGCCTTTTCATTATCCATTTGGCTTGCTTGGATAAGCACAAGTTATTGCATGGAGAAGTGACAGAAATAATTGGACTTCAAGAGCAAGCAAGTTACCTGCTCAATTGTTTCATAATTGTAGGATAAGGAGAATTGTCTTTCTTGTCTTGTTTGTTGTGTAGATCCTTTTCTACCCATACCTAATCTTCAAGAGTTTAAGACATTTGTGAAGTCAGGTAATCATCATGTTGGATGGGATTTTGTATCATGAAGCAAAGTCATTTTATTGCCTTCTTTATGGAGATCTGTCTACGAGAACATTTTCAACTTATAGGCAGTCAGTGCTGGATTATCTTGTTTCTAATGACTGTTTATCATGAGATTTTAGTCTATGTTTATGTGTCATGCATTCCCTCTTTGATCATGGTTCTTTATTATGTAAAGTGGTGTTATATTATGTTTGTTTCATTGATTAATGTGGTGAAGGTTGTGCATTTGCTGATATATCTGAGACTGGTAGGGATAATTAAATGGGTAATTTGGACTTATGTCTTAGCTTGTAGTAGGATTAGTCATTAAGCCTAATAGCAATTTTGGATGGAGGCAAATAATAGTTTATTCTTTAAAAATCAAACTTTTGGCATATGTTTGAATATATGACTCGCTGATAATTATGCATTCCTGTCTGGTTCTCTGAGTCAATCTATGGGGGAGAGAGTTATGGATAATTTTAGGTTTTAATTAACAAGTGGATGGTTAAGGGCTCGAAAAGGATGTTTGGAGCATTTTCCGTAATGATTAGCATTTGTTGTCAAATTCCTGCTAGTAGTTGTAAGAAGGAAATCAGGAATATGAACATGGGTGATAACTTCACTTATGAGATGAAGGCAATCATAACTTGCATAAATCTTAGTGAACATGTAAATTCCTTGAATGCCCTTTCTCCTTAAGTGATGAGATACAGAACAAGTGCAATTATTACTGCAACTTGGAACTTTTATCATCCTAAATAGGCTTCACACACAGAATTATTATAGCATATGCTTATTTTATCTCTGAATTATGGTCTAGCTGCAAAGCGGATTGCAGGAGGCAGCTGGTTATCTGTAAGTCAGGGAATTGCAGAGGATACATCTGATCTGGTTTCTGGTTTTGCTACTGTTGGTGATGGGATAAGTGAATCCATAGACTATCCAAATGAATATTGGGATTCTGATGAATATGATGATGATGATGATGATGGCTACACAAGACAACCTATTGATGATGAGACTTGGTTTCTGGCTCATGAAATTGATTATCCAAGTGATAATGAGAAAGGAACAGGGCATGGAAGTGTTCCAGACCCACAGGAAAAAGATCCAAGAAAAGATGATGATGATCAATCTTTTGCTGAGGAAGATTCATACTTCTCTGGTGAACAATACTTTCAAGGAAAGGCTGTTGAACCACTTACAGTTTCAGATGATCCAGTAGGTTTGTCAGTGACTGAAATGTATAAGAGGACCAATGAGACTGATTTAATGTCTCAATATGATGGACAATTGCTGGATGATGAAGAGATAAATTTGATGCGTGCAGAACCTGTATGGCAAGGATTTGTCACCCAGACAGATGAACTTGTCATGTTAGGGGGTGGAAAGATCCTGAATGAATGTGGAGGGGCACGACTGCATGATATTTGTATGGATGATGATCATCGTGGCTCAGTGAGATCTATTGGTGTAGGTATTAACAGTGATGCTGCTGATATTGGCAGTGAAGTACGGGAAAGTTTGGTTGGTGGAAGCAGCGAGAGGGATCTAGAATATTTTCATGATCACGATGTTCGAACTGGTGGATTTAGACATTCTCACCTTGAGTCAGAGAAGAAGTATGTTGATAAATTAAACAGGGATAAAAAGAGAATCTCTAAACAAAATTATAAACAAGTGGTTGAGAGTGACAAAGTTGCTTCTACTCAAGTGAAAAATCATACTGATGTGGGATTTTCTTTCCCTCCACCACTGATGGATGGACAAGTGATGCAGGCTGGATCTAGTAAATCCTTATGGTCAAACAACTGTGATGCAGTTATTGATGATGAAACTAATGAGTGTTTGAATGCTTTGATGGGAAATAATGACATGCTTGCCTCATGGAAGCGGAAGAGTAGTGATTCCTCAACTGTAAAGAGTTCCAGGGGTGAAATGAATACCAATACTATTAGATCTGCAGATTCTTCTCCATCTTCACTCTCAAATTATGGCTATGCAGAACAAGAGCATGACAAGAAGAAAGATGATGAGAAAACTGGCAGTGTGATGGAAGATCCTGGAGCATCACTTGATGATAAAGAGGCTGCTGCTGTTCAAGAGCAAGTGAGCCAAATCAAAGCTCAGGAGGAGGAATTCGAAACTTTCAACCTTAAAATTGTGCACAGGAAAAACAAGTATCCTCTTTAGACTTATTTCCTTGAAATGATAAATTGCTTATTTCTATATGTTATCACAAATTTATGCTGTTGGCCATGATAAAAATTGTGTCAATTGCAATACTAATCTCTCACCTCTACCCTTTATCTGTGTATGCTTTATGCTTTTTAGTAATTGTTAGAGGTGTTATACCTCCAAGGTAGGACTAGTAATATTTTGTAAAACGTGCTCCTTACCCAAATTTACTTTGTGAAAGAGGTGCCATGCTGAATTATAACCTCTACAATTTTTATACCTCTGGGCTAACACTAGTATATTTGGTAAAAACATGCTCCTTACCCTTGTTTACTTTGTGAAAGAGCTACCATGCTGAGTGATGACCCTGACAAGTCTTAGCAACTCTGGAATTCTTTTTCTTTTATCAGTATTATGCTTTTTAATGAGTTATGCTTATCAGTGTGGTTTTCTGTTGCACTCTTCATGCGTCAGACATTTGTTTTGCTTATGTCATTTATGTGACATATTCAAGATAAAAAGTTGTTTTCGTTCTCTTCTTCTCCCTGGATTTTGCTATCTTACTCTTGGCCTTACTTTGAAGTTGAATTTTAATTTTAAAGTGTTGCATTAATTTTCCAGAACTGGTTTTGAGGAGGACAAGAACTTCCATGTTGTTTTGAATTCTGTAATAGCTGGCCGCTATCACGTGACTGAGTATCTTGGATCTGCGGCATTCAGTAAAGCTATACAAGCACATGACCTCCACACAGGCATGGATGTCTGTGTCAAAATTATAAAGAACAACAAGGACTTCTTTGATCAGAGTCTCGATGAGATAAAACTTCTCAAGTATATCAACAAGCATGATCCGGCTGACAAGTACCATATTCTTAGATTGTACGATTATTTTTATTACCGAGTAAGTTCTCTTTACCTATATCGTTAATTTTCTATTAGTTTATTGCTACAGTTAGAAAGAAAACTAAATGGCTAATTTATTTATGTTTCGAAGATATATATAAGTACTCCTGTTAGTTAGAGTGCGAATTTGTTAAATTGTGGTCCATGCTTTGAACGATAACATAATTCACAGTTTGTAAGCTTGTATAGTATTCCGAAGATTGTTCAAAGGTTGATATAAAGTGAATACTGGTTCCAATTTTCTTGTTTACCGTTTTAAACTTTTGAACTTAGATTCCAATTACGGTTTGGGTGTTTTGATAATTATGTTGGCTCAATATGTGTCCTGTCTTGCTAACTTTTTTTGTTTTTAAGTTTTAAGTTGGACGTGGTTTTAACTCATTGAAACATGCTGCATTATTTACTCAGCTTTCTTGCCTTTATGCAGGAACATTTGTTGATTGTTTGTGAACTTCTCAAGGCAAACTTATACGAATTCCATAAGTTCAATAGGGAATCAGGAGGGGAAGTTTATTTTACAATGCCAAGATTGCAGGTTTGTGGGTCCATGTTTTTGTTGTTATTGTGTTTACCAAACATGAATGACCTTCATTTGTGTCCTTCGTGCAGTCAATTACGATTCAGTGTTTGGAGGCTCTGCAATTTTTACATAATCTTGGCCTTATACACTGTGATTTGAAACCTGAGAATATATTGGTGAAAAGTTATAGCAGATGTGAGGTAAAAGTCATTGATCTTGGGAGTAGCTGTTTTGAAACAGACCACCTTTGCTCATATGTACAATCGAGATCCTATCGAGCACCAGAAGTCATTCTGGGGCTTCCATATGATAAGAAGATAGATATATGGTCACTTGGCTGCATCCTGGCTGAACTTTGCACTGGCAATGTAAGTTTTATTCGTTCATGTCATTTAGACAATTGTGTGTAAGTTGTCCACCTGCTCCTCTCTCCCAACACCCTCACCTCAACTGTTAGATAAGGGGCAATAACTCAATAAAGAAAGAAATATAGGCCCAATAATATGTCGTTCACGCATCCATTGTCAGCAGGGGACTTTTAATAATTCTTTTCTTCATCTGTCATTTATAAGTGAACATTACTTGGTGTATGGTGGTGCTACAAATTGCTATTGCATAGTTTAATAAAATATTCCAAGCTACCATGGCAGAAGAATGTTGCTGACATACTTAATAAGCTAACAAGGATTAATGGTCATGGAGATGATAAACCTTGTTGTTATGGAGTCCTTGAGTTCTTTAAAGGATTTTTGGGAATAGATCATTCAGATGATATGAAGGTAACCACAATTTTTGAGAAATATGTTTTTGGACTTTCATGGTATTTTTAGGTGGATAAGACTCTTACTTTCAAAACTTGAGTGTTCCTCCTTGAAAGCAGGTTGAACAGTTCTCCTCTTTGCTTTTCTTTTATATGTTAAAGACTGGTACATGCAATCTCCATTTTACTAAAAGTTCCCCCTGTAGACTCAACGAAATCAATGGTTCAGTAATTTCTTTGTCCTATAATTTGATAGCTATCTTGTTATTACTTCCATTCTTTGCTCTTTTTCCTAATGCATTCAGGAGAATGATATCTGTAACTGTAGCTAAACATAAGGGCATTTTGAATTTTGAATTTTCCTCAAGCAAAAGGAAAAACCTAAAGAAACTCTCAGAAATTCTTCAAATCCTTTCTGCATTTGTTTCCCAAGCCCCATTGTATTAGAAAGCCTGCTAAACGTAATTGTCTACTTGTTGCAATCTACTAATTTGCACCTTTAGTGAGTCAAAAAAGGTCTGTCTCTACTAAGAACGTTCACTAGTACTTAGGAAAGACTTTGTTAAGAATTTGAAGGTTACCAAACGCTTCTTTGCTCAAAACCCCTTTTGACACAAACTTGTCCAACCATGATTTGTCTCGTTTCTAACATTTGAAAAATGAATTAGAGCACTTCCTTTCTTTTTGATTTAGGGATGGTATCCTCAATTTCCAAAATCTTTCAGATCTTTTTGATTGAGGAAGAGAAGAGTTTTCTCTATGTAACTGCTAGATAAGCCATTTTGGTGAACATTCAAACATGTTAGACTTTGCTTGAACATGATCCCTAAAGTACCTTTGTTTCTCGGGCTTAGGGTGCATTTGCAATTGGCTGTTATATTTAAACTTTACATTAAATTGTGTGATGCAAATGTGCTTCATTTTGCGTATTTTTCCTTGAGGACTGATTAATTTGGAGATTTGTTTCATATTTAAAAACTTTTTACATTATTGAAATTTACGTTAAAAAAAACATTTTAGAGTTGGCTTATCTTCCTGTTACTTTCTAAATTGACTTTATTGGAACTACTTGATTTAGGTTCTATTTCAAAATGATTCACCAGCAACATTATTAGCTCGAGTTATTGGAATTATTGGACCCATTGATCAAGATATGCTTGCTAAAGGACGGGATACATACAAGTACTTTTCAAAAAATCACATGCTTTATCAACGAAATCAGGTATTCTTTATGCTTTCCTTCATATTTTCTGTTCTTATTAAGGTTGTCTATGTTGCTAGAAAAATTTGCTAACATTTGCATTGTTGTTGGAAATTCCCTTGCCTTTACATGTTTTCTCATCCTCTATTTTTTCTTGAGTTATATTCCTATGGATTGCAACGGGCCCGATCCTGGCCTGAAGCCCGATCTTTCTAGGGCCAAAATAACGTTTTGCCTGAACTGTTTCAGGCCCAACCTTCCAAACTTGAGCCTGGCTCAAAACCTGATAACGTTGGATAGGGTCGGGCCAAATTTGCCATCTCTAGTTTCTTATATTCCTAATGAAACTTAGATTGTGTCAAAATTGGTGACTTCAGATTGAAATTGAATTGTTTTTTTTTCCCCCTGTTACCTTAGAATTAAGCATGGTTTGTTTTGGGATGTGCTGAGCTTAGGTCAAGATTTGAGCTCCATAATTATGTGGAAGTTAAGGCTGCAAGCATCAGCCTTGTCTCCAAACCCATGCCTGGTGCATCTGGTTCAAGTTCTTTAAACTTGAAACTGATCTGTTAATCTTAAGTTCCTACTTTTAAATAGGGTTGAACAACTGTGAATTGGTGCTGATTGAGAATGAACTCAGCTTTTCACCATTTGTGGTAGCGCACAAATTTGCATCTACTCAGTGGACTTAGTTTAGGTCAGTTTGGATTAGTTTTAATGGGTATGCCCTCTTTGAATAATGCTAAATATTACCTTTTCATTAATAATGAAAATAAGAAAAAAAGATCACATATATCTTTACATCTTTAGGTCAACTATATATTATTTGCAAACAAAGTTTAGCATTAAGAAATTTTTAGACAATTTACATTTAAAATTTAAAAAACATCATACTTGAATTAAATATCATTTAACCATAGATTAGCGACCACCAACCTCTGTTTTGTCTCTCACACTTGGTTCTATTAAAAACTATGAGAATATAATTCTTGTTTTTATTTAGCATATTAATCTATAGTGATGTTTTTTTTTTGGTACTAACATCATCATCATCATCAATACCCAGTTGAAGTCTTGCTAAAGCGAGGGATTTAGAGAGATCTGATAGTACGCAGCTTTATCCCTACGTAGTAGAGAGGTTGTTTCCGGTAAACTTACATGCAATGTGTTATGAAGAACTTACAATAAACATGGATGTGCATAAAGAGAAATAAGGTAAAATAAATCACTAAATCAAATAAACATAAAAGGTATAAAAACAACTAAATAATAAAAAATACAACTCAATGAAAATAAATACCAAAGAGAAACCCCGAACAAGAGTAATAAAGAGAAATCCCGAGCAAGAGTAATAAATATAACACAAAATAACGTACCTGTAGAACATGTCTAGGAATAGCAATAAATGCTCAGTGAAATACATTGGCTCCTATGTAATGTAATTAAGGTGTTGACAAGCATGGTCAGAGTTTTTCATGGACATTCACTTTCGTGTAGGTTTACCAAAAACCTTTGTCCTTTGCATTTATCGTCTCGCATGTCCATTTTCAATAGAGACCCTTAGCTTGTAGCCTAGTACGCCAAAGCTTTCTATTTCGGGCCAAGTCCTCAGTAAGATCTAACATATCAAAGCAATATCATCCAATGTGAAACTAATATCATCCAATGTGAAACTAAGTTAAAAAAAATTTATGTTAAAAACTAATATATTGGCTTGTAAATCAAAACTTTGAATTTCGTTGTCAACATCATATTTCAAAATTCATGTTCAACTTTTTTTATTGGTGGGTTAGTTTGATGGATAAATACTACCTCGCCTCCAATACTTGCTTTTTTGAGGATCTGTGTGGTATTGCAGTTAAATTCTTTTGTTAAGTCATCATGATTGAATGTTTGGAAAAAAATAATCATTCGGAATCCAAATTTACCATTGGATTCAAGAGATTAAAAAAAATGTATTTCAATAATCTAAGGGCAAATTTGTCCGAAAATAGCTAATTGGGGTATCTTGAATGAGAATAAAAAACATAGGGGCTAAGGTGAACGAATTAAAAACACAGGGGCTAAGATAAATAATCAAGTATATCACAGGAGCTGTTTTATGTGATTTGCCTTTATAATTTGATTACATAGCCCCATGCCACTATAATTTCCCATTTATTGGAGACGTTTGAATTTGCATGCATGCATGTGTAAAATAAAGAGATTTTAAAAAATAACAGGCTTAAAGCTAAGAGATCTATACAGTTCCAACTGTGGATAATTGTGGTTTTATTTTTATTTTTTGACAATAGTTGGTTGACCAAAAGGTCTGTATGTGGAATTCACGATGAACCTAGACATTCTCTATTTAAATTGAAGGCGAAGTATGCTGTGCATATTTGTGATTAAAGCAAGCACTATGGGAAGTGATTTTCTATTGGGCATGAATGTTGTTTAAAATGAACTAAATTCTAAATGGAAAAGTTCAGTCTGCAGTTCATCGTTCTTCTTTTCTAGGTTCTATCATGGAACAGTTTTTTATTTCTGTAGTGCATGCTTCCTAAAATTTTTAGCAACGGCCTTGCACTTGAATGTACTTTATAATTTTCCAAAGGCTAGTCAGATGTGTGCAGTTCATAATTTATTCTGCAATACCCGTATTTCCTCAGGAGTCAAACAGATTAGAGTACTTGATTCCAAAAAAGACATCCTTGAGGCACCGCCTACCCATGGGGGACCAAGGCTTCATCGACTTTGTAGCTCATTTGCTTGAAGTAAATCCAAAGAAGCGTCCATCTGCATCTGAGGCTTTGAAGCATCCATGGCTAGTGTATCCTTATGAACCCATATCGGCTTGAATCGAGTGGAGAGGACAAGAAAATATGATGCTTAGGAGACTGATCGACCATAAACATAGTTTGCTCTTGTGCGTTCTGGCATCTATTGAAAGGTTTGTTTTCTGATTTAGTTGGTGCTGTATATCTCCTTGCCAAGCTGTAATTTTATGAATGTAATTATTCATATTTTGTATTGTAATCTGGTGCATGGGGACCTTGCATTTTGTACATTTTTCTTAGGTGCTTTTAGTATTAGCACGTTGAAAAGATGGTTTGGTCTCCGTTGGCAAGTGCTCATGGTAATTAATAGGCTTTTGGAGGTATGAATGGCATATTTCAAACTCAACTTTGAACCTGTGCCTAGACTGGAAGATTGAAGACTCTGAAGAAATCCACTGAAGAAAAACAAAATCTCTTCTTAATAAATATTATTATCAAGTGTCACAAAGGTCATGTAAAATTTGTATAATCACTTGAGGTTCACCGTGACTAGTGCCATTTAGTCTTGCACCTCTAGGAAATCTTTGTGAGATCGTCAATATTTTACCAAGGGTTTCTTTAAAGTATACCGAATCAGTATAGCTATCCTTCTGACGTCGCAACGCAACTTCAATCAGTATTGAAGTGAAGTTCTAGAGACTTTCTTTTTTTTTTTCTTGTCGCTCTAAAATTGTTTAATATTAACCAGGTAAAATGTGAATTTAACGGGTTGTTGTCTAGTCTAATATAATAATTTATGAAAAAGGAT
The DNA here is from genome assembly GCA_027563825.1 of Erythroxylum mucronatum. Classification (NCBI taxonomy): domain Eukaryota; kingdom Viridiplantae; phylum Streptophyta; class Magnoliopsida; order Malpighiales; family Erythroxylaceae; genus Erythroxylum; species Erythroxylum mucronatum. Next base: position 7,956,841 of record JAOSBP010000009.1, read on the forward strand.
TATGATTATCATATTCTTGCAATTGAATTCGATACGAAATTGAAAAAATATTCCTTTTGTGGTTGTAGAAGAATAATTTTTTTTGGAATCTCTTTTTTGTTCATTTTAAAGACCTGTGTAGTTGTACGGTAACAAGTACCGGTAGTAGAGAGTATTTGATGAAAGGAGGACAACAAAAACAAGAATTGCAATCATCAGTCTTCATCATGTACGCATTCTTGTTTTAGATCCAAAAGGTATTTCTTGACACTTAACTACAAAACTGCAAAGATAAATTCTTTTTAATATGGAAAGAAAAAAGAAAATGTAAACCCTAGAAAAAGGATACTAAGAATTACTAGTTTTAGAATTTAAAAATCTAGCTGGACTAAAACAAAAATAAAACAAAGATTCAATTTTTGAGTGATCTGATTGTACGGTCTTCCTTTTTTCTTATCCGAGATATTATGTGAATGAATTGACTAATTGGGCCAATTCTAATTTTAATTTACCAACTACTTGTTTCATAGCTTTAATTTGAGTTGCAGAGCCCACTCTAGAAACGGAAATACCCACATTAATAGCAGGCCTTATTCCGGCATTGAATAAATCGGCGGATAAGAATATTTGTCCATCTATAATAGAAATTGACCCTAGATTTCAATTCATTGGTAACTTAACAATCTTCCCAAAAGTGGCGTAGCATCAAGGAGATTGAAAGCAGAAAGTTAAATTGCTGCTTACTATTAGTTATGAATTTGTAAAGATGTGGACACGGGTGACTTTTGAGAGAAATAAATCATTATGCTACAACAAGTTTTATCATGTGACAAATCACGAAAAGAGTTGATTATTATCAAATTTGAGCAGCTGGGCATCCTATGTACATTACAGCCTAAAAATTAGATTCGTGGGTGGTCTATATTGAAGCATATGAAACACGTCCCACTGAAGTGACAGTGAATATGAACTTTTGATTTTTGAATGGTTGATGGGTACTTTTGCTATCTCCAATCCAAGTTGCTTGTATTCTTATATACCATGGCCAAATAAAACTTCCCTACTCAAAACCTGTCATTGCCTGCCTTACAAAATTTAACAAGGCTTACCAAGTTAAGTATAAGAATATGGCTCCAGGGTACGTCCTTGATCAAACAATCATCTTGCATCGCGGTACGTGTGCCATTTCTTGTATCTCTCATTTCCAGGTAGAACTGGTCGAAGCCGAGGTGTAGTAGTGCATTTCAGACAGCAACATCCTCTTAAATCCTTCAAGCAGTCCTCACAGCATCTGACAGATTTTAAGTGTATTAATGTTGTTCGATTTCTTTATGCAAAAAATAGATGAACATAAAATTCTAGTCCAGTAAACTCTAGCTGCTATATGACATGTACGTCTTATGGCTGATGCCACAGAGGTTAAAAGCCCCCGACTTTGGTCTCTCTATGCATAACTTCACACAATGATTGGCTCACACAAGTACATTTAGATCCTTTAAAGATAGTAACTATTACTGATTATGCTAGCACCCTTAAAATATACCATCAGTAACATATAAATCCTTTCTGTCACATATATGTTAAATTGAAATAATTTTGATGGCAAGTGCGCAGATACTAGTCAGATGTAAAAGATAATGGCAGAAAAGAGAGGAGGAACTCACAGAAAAAGCAGGTTGCAGTTAAGGTTTGCACAGTTCCTATGCCTCAAATCACAGACATGTAAACCACATATATAGCAACTAGCAAATGTATTGCTCTTTGCCACAACTTTGGCATCGTTAGCTTGAATTTTAACTTCATGATTGTAGGCTGATGGCGGAAGAGAAAGACGATCATCAAATACAAACAAATTTCCAATCCACTTTACAGGGCCCTCCTTCTTGAGATAATGAGAAACCCCTCCCATCAAGGTGTACAAATTTTGAAAACCTTGTTGCCTGCATATCAAAATAGTAAAACTTATAGAGGAAATGAAATGAGGAAATAGAGCAAAAAAGATAATCAAACAGGGGAGGAAAGACAGAACAGAATCGCACTTCCACTACCACATAGTTCTAATTATCTTAATATTGTGAAGCAATAGTCCACAGTCTTCAGATGGCTTTTAAGTCATAAATTTGAAATTTATCTTTTCGTAGTGAATGTGACTCTCACAGGATTTTTCAGGAGGCAAGATCATCTGCTGGTTAGAATGTCAGGGCCCACATTGTGTTCTGGAGGATCCATCCAACTAGAATCACTTGATATCATTGCAATTCCACTGAATTCAGTACTGAACTTGCATATAACTTCAATTTAGTCTAGTTTAGTATGACCGTCCCAATTCAGCTATTCTAAGAAAGTTACTGAACTAGAACAGAGTATGTCTGATAAATGCATCTTATCAAGTGTATGTATCCATGCTATCAACTTTGTCCAAATGCAGTCAAAATTAACAAAACTCAGCTGAATATCTTTTTCAACTACAGCATGTTCCCTATTTTCCATAGACTGTCTTCCTCCCATTCAGCTCTCCTCGTCTCCCTTGCTAGCTGCTCTCAATTAATTGCATTAAGAGTTAGAATATTGAGAAGTTGGTTATATGAGCCAGTGGCTCATGTGACTTTGATAGACCCTTAATTAAGAAAGTTTATAAAAGGAAGAAGGGGCACGTGGGGTTGAAGGTATATTCTAGAAGACAGAGAGATGGGCTGCAGGGGGAAAAAAGGGGACAAATCCTAACTAACTTGGCAGCAGTAGGGCCCACTGGGCAGGAGTGAGGAGGGGGTGTTTCTGCGGAACATGAGGTAAGAAAGGGCAGGAAAAAATAGAGAGAAGTTTGAGGACAGTGGTTAGCCTCTCGAAAGCTAACCTGAAGGGGAGAGAATGTGCTGTTTGTTCTGGAAGTTATTTGGAGGAGAAGGTTCAAGAGGAGTCTTGTTAGCCTACATTACTGCTATACTTCTTTCTTTCTTTTTTTCTATTTCTTTGATCTAGAGCCTAAGGGACACACTGTTATTTACTTACAAAGCACTGGGTGTATTGGGTGTTTTGATACTGTAATAGAATACATAAAAGTAAAGATTGCTAGTGTTCTATCACCTTGGCATCAAAGCAGTAACAGTGGGGCATGGTGAATACCAGAATGGAGGCCAGTGTGGATCAGGTAGAAAAGGAGCTAGGTTGAATAAAAGGGGACATGACCGAAATTAAAGGGTGGCTGATTGAACTAAGAGACTCGATTGCCAGAATGGAAGAAATGGGTAGGAGGCCGGGGAAGGAACCCATGGTGGAACTGTTAGAATCTAGAGCTGAAGGAGGAAGAGAGGTGGCTGGGGAGACAGGCAACCGAGAGAGATTCCGGAAGCTAGAACTACCCATTTTTGAGGGAGATGATCTGGTTGGGTGGTTGTTCAGGGTGGAGAGATATTTTGACATAAATGGGGTGACAGAGGTAGAAAAGATGGAGGCGGTAGCAGTGTGTCAAGAAGGGAAAGCTCTGAATTGGCTCCAATGGATGGAGGAGAGGAGTCCGGTACGTACCTAGAGAGAGTTCAAGAAGGAATTACTTGAGAGGTTTCAACATTCTCAACAAGAGGATCCGTATGAAATGCTCATCGCATTGAGGCAGGAGGGGACCGTGACTGAGTATAGGGAAAGGTTTGAAGCCCTTTCAGCCACAGTGAGGGAAGCTTCTAATGAGTGTTTGATGGGAGCTTTCAAAAATGGGTTAAAGGTGGGTATAAGGGCTGAGCTACGGCTAATGACAATTGACACCTTAAAGGGGATTATGGACTTGGCCCAAAGAGTGGAGGAAAGGAACCAGATCATGGAGCAAGTACAAGAGGAACACTTGGGTAAGCATTTGAGGGGCTGGGCAAATCAGAGGGGAGCTGGACCCAAAGGAAATTGGAGCCGGGTCATGGGTCCAAATGACCCGATTAGGACCACCAGCTACTTTCCTAACCGGGCAGCAGAGACAAGGAAGGACAGCACACCAGTACCTTCAGGGACGGGTTCAAACAACATGGCGTCCCAAACCAGCAACGCTACTCCCACTACTGGGGCTTATCGGCGACTCACAAAAGCCGAGGTTGCCAGGAAGAGAGCGTTGGGGGTCTGTTTTAAGTGTGATGAGAAGTATAGCCCATCCCATGTCTGTAAAAATAAGCAACTTAGTGTGATTCTGCTGCAACCCATTGATGAAAAGGGAGACAGGATCATAGAGGAGGATATTTCCGAAACAGAGGAAGTGCATGGGGAGGAAGAAAACGAACCAACTACCCTAGAGCTGTCAACAAATTCGGTGGTAGGAATTACCGCCAATAACACTATGAAGTTATTAGGGAGTTGTATGGGAGAAAAAGTCCTCATATTGATAGATAGTGGGGCATCACATAACTTCATCACTTCAGAAACAATAGAAAGGCCGAGGATTGAGACCAAAGAAGTGAAAATGTTTGAGGTTTCGCTGGGGGACGAATATAAGGTAAAGGGCAGCAAGCAATGCTCCACCGTGGAGGTGAACTTACAGGGAATGAGGATTAAGCAATCGTTTTTGAAATGGGGGGAGCGGACATGGTCCTTGGTATTGAGTGGCTGAAATCCTTGGGAGAAGTGAGAGTCAACTGGAACCAATTAACAATCAAGGTAAAACAAGGCAGAGAGGAATACTGCTTGGAAGGGGATCCGAGCCTAGTTAAAACCATGGTGTCTCTAAAGGCCACTATAAGAACAGTTAAGAGTGGGCATCAAGGGTATTTAATTGAATTCGGGGAATTACAGATGAAGGAAGTGGAGGGAGAGCCTTTACCTGTGGCTGTCCAATAACTATTAGAAGAATATACAGCAGTGCAAACACCAACAACAAAATTACCACCTCATCGAGAGCAAGATCACACCATTACCTTGAAACCAGGGCTGCTCCACCAAACATACGCCTGTACCGATATGCCCATTCGCAAAAGGCAAAAATTGAGAGGTTGGTTCGGGAAATGTTGCTCGCTGGTGAAATTCGGCCTAGCAAGGGGCCTTTTTCAAGTCCGGTATTATTGGTTAAGAAGAAGGATGGAAGTTGGCAGTTTTGCGTAGATTATCGGGCTTTGAATAAGATAACACTACCTGACAAGTTTCCTATACCGGCCATTGATGAACTAATTGATGAGTTGGGAGGCTCTAAACTATTTTTCCAAATTGGATTTGAAATCGGGATACCATCAAATCCGGATCAAGGTCAGAGATGAGGAGAAGACAGTTTTTAGAACCCATCAAGGGCACTATGAATTTTTAGTGATGTCTTTCAGCCTCACCAACGCCCCCTCTACGTTCCAATCGCTTATGAATGACATTTTTCAAGAACATTTAAGGAAGTTTGTGTTGTTCTTTGACGACATATTAGTGTACAGCCCCAATGAAGATTCCCATTGGAAACACTTGAAGGAGACCTCAAGAATACTCCAAGATAATAAATTGGTGTTAAACCTCAAGAAATGTGAGTTTGCTAGATCTCGACTGGAGTATCTTGGTCATATCATATCTACTGAAGGAGTGCTAGCGAACCCTGAGAAATTGGTTGCCATGGACAGATGGCCGACAACTAAGAATCTGCGGGCATTATGGGGATTCCTTGGCCTAACAGGATACTACAGGAGATTTGTAAGAAATTATGGAAAATGGCTGCACCACTTACAGCTCTTCTCAAGAAAGATGGTTTCCAATGGAGTAAAGAATCCCAGCAAGCCTTTGAAGAACTTAAGGCAATGATCACTATGCCGGTCTTAGCCTTACCAGATTTTTCCCGACCCTTTGAGCTGGAGACTAATGCTTCGGGTTGGGGAGTGGGGGCGGTATTGATGCAGCTGGGATGCCCCATTGCATATTTTAGCCAAGCTTTCTCCTCAGCTAAGAAAAATAGTCCAGTCTATGAGAGGGAATTAATGGCCATTGTCTTAGCAGTCAAAAAGTGGCATCACTACCTATTGGGGCACCCTTTCATCATTAAAACCGACCAAAAAGCTCTTAAGTTCTTATTGGAACAGCGCAATCTCAGTGAGGATCAACAGAAATGGGTATCAAAGTTAATGGGATACAAGTTTGAAATCTGTTATAAACCCGGCAAAGAAAATAAGGTGGCGGATGCTTTGCCTAAGAGAGAGGATAACCTAGAGCTTAGGGCTATTACACTATGGCAGTATGAAGATTTTGGAGGATGGGATGAAGAAGCTAAGAAGGACCAGAAGTTATATGCACTTTGGCAAAAGGGGGTTAAATGAGAACATTTTCCGGAAGGATTTTCAATCAAGGGAGGTAATCTTTTATTCAAGCCGAATGGTGCTCCCCAAGGGTCCTCGAGAATCCCACTACTCATGAGAGAATTCCACTGCACACTAGTGGGAGGACATTCCGGGTATTTCAGGACATATAAGAGGTTATCCACTTTTGTGCATTGGGAAGGAATGAAGACAGACATTCAGCAGTATGTTGCAAACTGTGAGGTATGCAAGCAGTGCAAATATGAAGCATTGAGTCCAGCAGGACTTCTACAACCGTTACCCATTCCCCAAAGAGTTTGGGAGGATATTAGCATGGACTTCATCACGGGACTGCCAAGATCCAACTGATTTGATACTATTACAGTAGTGGTAGATCGGCTGACAAAATATGGGCATTTCATATCCCTTTCTCACCCTTATACTGCCAAGGAAGTAGCTGTTGTTTTTGTAAGGGAGATAGTGAAACTACATGGATTCCCTAAATCCATTATTTCAGATAGGGATAAGCTGTTTATGAGTTTATTTTGGCAGGAACTCTTCAAGCTCTCCGGAACTACCCTCCGGTTTAGTTCTTCCTATCATCCCGAGACGGATGGACAAACTGAAGTAGTGAATAGAGGATTGGAAACCTACCTCAGAAGTTTTGTTGGGAGTCAGCCAAGAAGATGGGTGAAGTGGTTATCTTGGGAGGAATATTGGTACAATACCAATTTTAATCAATCCGTAAGAATGACTCCTTTTAAGGCCCTATATGGGAGGTACCCTCCTACCTTATTCAAGTTGGAAGACCTCACTTCGACTGTGGAAGATGTTAATGAATTAATGAAGGAGAGGAATGCAGTAATCAAGTAGTTGAGGGAACATTTAGAAAAGGCTCAACAACGTATGAAGAATACAGCAGATAAACACCGAAGGGATGTGGAATTTGAAGTGGGAGAACGGGTCTACATCAAGATCAAACCTTATCGAATGAAGTCCTTGGCAAAGCGGGTGAATGAAAAGTTGAGCCCTAGGTTTTACAGACCTTTCAAAATAATTGAGAAAATTGGCAAAGTCGCCTACCGCCTGGAATTGCCCCCAAATGCTAAAATACACTCCACTTTCCATGTTTCACAACTAAGGAAGTCAGTGTAGCCACCTCTTGACCCGCAACCATTACCATAGTCATTAACCGAGGATATGAGCTGCTACTACAGCCAGAATTGGTAAGGAAAATTCGGTAACTGATTAATGGCAGGGAAGAGGTACTGGTGAAATGGAAGGATTTACCAGATCACAACAGTACTTGGGAAGATTATGAAACTATTGACAAGCTCTTTTCAGATTTTCACCTTGAGGACAAGGTGAAACTTGTCGATGGGGATAATGATAGACCCTTAATTAAGAAAATTTATAAAAGGAAGAAGGGGCACGTAGGGTTGAAGGTATATTTTAGAAGACAGAGAGATAGGCTACAAGGGGAAAAAAGGGGACAAATCCTAGCAAACTTGGCAGCAATAGGGCCCATTGGGCAGGAGTGAGGAGGGGGTATTTCTGTGGAACATGAGGTAAGAAAGTGCTGGAAAAAACAGAGAGAAGTTTGAGAAGAGTAGAATGTGTTGTCTGTTCTAGGAGTTATCTGGAGGAGAAGGTTCAGGAGGAGTCTTGTTAGTCTACATTACTACTATACTTCTTTTTTTTTTTCTATTTCTTTGATCTAGAGCCTAAGGGACACATTGCTATTTACTTACAAAGCACTGGGTGTACTGGGTGTTCTGATACTATAATAGAATACATATAAGTAAAGATTGCAAGTGTTCTATCAGACTTTTTAGGAATTCAATTTAAAATAGGTTCATGAAGTTATTAAACTTTGTAAAACAAGCCATCGCTATTCTATTTGAATAGAACTACAAGTTTTTTCAATAATGGCAATTCATTCAAATATTTAATAGGTAGTAGTTTCCCTCTGTCAATTATTAACATGTAACATCTGACCAGAAATCATAACATAATGGTAGCATGGTGACACCACATCATCACAATTGGTAGAGGGAAATCACTTGGTGTGGAATCTCTGAAGAATTTCTGGTGTTGTTAAATTGAAATAGAAAAAGATGGGATTATGTGACAAATTTCAAAGATTTCAAGAGCCAATTTGCCATTTATTGCATCATAGCAAATTATACGAAATATAAGAAAGTATAACTCCAAATATCTTATGCTATAACACATAGTAAATTGCACCCTAGTCTCATGGCAATAGTTTGAAAACCTTCATAACCATATTTGTATCATCACATTGTTGATAAAACTCGTTCTTGATATCTAAAATTTAAGTAGTAGAATAAATGATTCCTTGGAGGTCATTATTGCCACTAGGGAAGTAGTTTTCAAATGAGTTAATTACTAAAAAAACTCAAACTTTCGTCAAATTTTCAATTATAGCTAATAAAATGCCTAAACTTTCATTTTTTTCAATTCAAGCCAAACTTTAAAAAGTGGTAATAAAATGCTCAAACTTTCAATTTTTTTCAATTCTAGCCCGACTTTATCTGTTGTTCTCCCGATGCCCTCAGTATTTTGTTTTCTGTTTGTTCTTTTGGCGCCCCAAACTACTCTCACATTATAGCATACTGCAACAGTAAGCTCTTCATTTTTAGTTCGTTCTCATGATGCCCTTAGTATGAGAGTATCAGAGCTGCGTAATTTGAAAATTGAAAGGTGAGGGCATTGAGAGAACAAACTAAAAACGAAGGGAAAAACTAAATCAAAGCGTAAGGTCGTTAGGACTGCGTAATCTAATTTAGGTCATTTTTAAACAACAACGTCATTTTAATTATGTGATTAAATGATGTCGTTTCATTAATCTTCATTATTTGTATTAATTTTGACTGATGTGTATTAATAGTTAAGGTTTCTAAAACAAATGGCAAATCACGTCAGCAAACTTAACAAAAACACTAACATCAGGCTAGAATTGAAAAAATTTGAAAGTTTGAGCATTTTATTGCTACTTTTTGAAGTTTGTGCTAGAATTGAAAAAAATTGAAAATTTGGGCATTTTATTACTACTTTTTAAAGTTCGGGCTATAATTGAAAATTTAATATAAGTTTGGGCTTTTTTTGGTAACTAACCCTTTTTAAATCATGGTAATTTGCATACAAGATTGTACCAAACAATGACAAGATAAAAATCCATGGGTATAATCATGGAATGACTTATCATCACTGAATTGACTATGCATGAATAATACTCACAGCCATGTTCCTTGGATTATTATAGGTTGCAGCTAGGGTTAGCAGGATGGCTCTAATACCATGAAATTTTCATAACCAGGAAATTTTGAATAGAATAGGGTTGTCGTTACCTATTTCCTACACCTGTTAATCACTTATATACACGAATTTGAGATACAAATAATTACATAAATGTCCCTAGCTAAATAAGAAATATTAACTAAATAAGAATGTATATAATTAACTCCTAAAAACCAAACCTAAAATCATGAGAACAACTGTCAACAACTTCAAAGAAGCCTCATACAAAATTACATTACATGACATCTTAGATGACATTATTGCTAATTTTAAATAAATCCCATCGTATCATAGATACATACCTAATGGATTGTAGATACAACATATTAGACCTAAATAAGGTAAAAGGAAATGGTGAGAATGAGTTGGGTACCTTAGGATGGTGGAATACACATCGCACCTTATGCCTCCTGTACAATACATCAATATATCTGTCTTCTCTTTATCAATGTCTGCTAAAGGATCCGTAGATATGACCTGAATAAATGGAAATGGAATAAGACTTGAACATCATCCACAGCATCACCATAACAAAGAGGTCATCAATCCTACCAATGACACATTATATTTAAAAACTATGCACCAGGATTGGACCACTAAATGCAGATATCACAACATTGCATTATTTGGAGAATTGGACATAAGAAAAATATGGTTTATTTGAAATAGCAATGGTGACAGAAGGAAAGTGATTCTCCTAACATGTCATGACAAGGTAATAGAAGTGGAAGTTAATTATACATTCATCTAGGAAGAAGTTTGAAGGACTAGTATAGATAGACCTTCTATCCTACTGCATCCACTAGAAGTTGATGACTTTATAGTATAAGATGGTTTGCAATTCTTATTACTGCAAGTAGAGTACTTTCTTTGCTACTCTTTGAAAACCAAAATTACTTTGACAATATCCATTACCTTCTCCATCTCATTCTCATTCCATTTTAATTTTTCATGTTTCAGGGTAGTTATTTGGCAATCATTTCATCTACTAGAGTGCACCCTTTGCATTCAGGTAAAAAGCCTCTAGCTAGATAACCTTCTTTCCCTAAGGTTTCATATCCCATGTAAAGTAGCTATAAAGAAATCCTCAATGCAAGAGAAAGGTGTGGAAAAAGATAATTGTAAATAGCAAGGGGAAGAACAAAAGGGCAGAAGGAAATGTGTGGAACTCAAAAGTCTTATGTCAATTTTAATAGAGACAAATTTGAAGCTTGTTAAAATGACGAAAATGTGAGTTCCAGTGTAGTCGTTTGAATAGATTACATGCAATCTCTCGCCTATCCTTCAAACTATTGATTGATTGTCAAATTGTAAAATCAAACTTCATCGAGTAAACAAGGAACTCAGTCTCTTTTGTGAAGTAACATATCATCCACACTTGAAGTGGAACTAATGTCCAAACCTAGAAAATGTCAAGTAGGTGTAACATGAGGACTTAGTCCTTAGATAAGAAAAATATATTTGAAAATCATATTCTTGTCTAACCAAAAAGGAAAATAGCAAAGTTAAGACATAAAAAGAGGTTGTAGAGATATGTTGAGGAATATCTTTTTAGTAGACCCAATTATTCAATGTTCCAAACACAATGCATTGAGATAACAAAAGGTCTAGCATTAAGAAACCAAGTAACTAAAACTAAAACTAAAAATTTAATTAGTGCCTCAGCATGTGAAATTCAGCATGCCAGATGCATAGACAGCTTCCAAAGTCATATATCAATCAACTAGGAACTATCACGTAGAATCTCATGTTCTCTATGTTAACAATCCTTAAAAAATAAACCGATAAGAACAATCCAAGCAAAAGAGTTCAAAGAAATGGTAGGTTTGAGAGTAATATATGTCAAAAACTCATTAAACCTGATTGTAAGACAGCCTGAAAGAAGTTCTCCTAAAGCAGTCTACATCAGGTCGTTTTGCCCCATGAAAATGGCCAATGTCCCACTCATAGCCTGTTCATTTGAATAACAATCACTTCATATTTCAATTATCACTAGATTATAAGCATAATATACTATGGAACAGAAATAAAGAAGTATGTTGACACGTCCCAATGACACTAAAATCAAAAACATTTTAAAAGGGTTGTATGTAACAGTAATAGAAATGCACAGAAAACATAATAATCCAAGAGAGAAGATCCATACTATTTCTCACGTCTAGAAGAACAAAGCTTGCATCATGCACGGATTTTGATATGTTAGCTTTTTCATGTAAAGCTTGCAATCTTATTTTCCACTGAGATGGTGTCATAGGTGTTGCTCGCATGGAAGGATCAAGCAAAGGGAGATGTTGGATACCTCCTTCCATCTGGCAAAGAAAATAACATGTACTATAATTTGCACTTGTAATGTTAATGGATTACATTGCCTAAACATAACTAATAGTAGCTTTTTGTAATCCCCTCAGTTCAAAAATCAAACAAAATGATAACCCCAAGCTGACCTTTCATGTAGAACCTCAGAGATAACCAATTTCCCTAGCCATAGACGATCGTGAATAAGCTTCTAACCCATGGCTCAAAGGAAATGTACAAGCAAGCAAGAAACATAATATAATTTTGAAGAAAAATAAGAAATAGAAAAGAAGTAGAAACAACACTAGCCCAATATGTCTGAGCATATCTACCTATATGTATGTACAATAGTAAGTATCTAATTATGTTGCATTTTTGTTTCATATATATCTAAGAAATAAGAAAACCACGATGAAATTCCTTAAAAGTAACAATGCAGCAGTGTTTTACAACAATCAATGCCAGTATACATAGTATTGGATAACAAGTTAAACAAAACACAAATTCATAACCAACACTTAAGCTATACGCAGAAAGAATATCTCGCCTGCACTAATGAGGGCTTATAACGCAACTTTAGTTTTGGGAAGGCATGTCCATTGACTGATGGAGATATTTGAACCAGTACATCAGAAAATCTGGAATCTTCTTTTAACCATTCAACATATGCAAGAGCATCTTTGAAAGGCCCGCTGTACTGCAAAAACATGTAAAACATTAGAAGGGAGGAAAAAAGATTAACATGTCACATAGATGCTAAACAAGTCATTAAAGTTATGCATTCTGAAGCCTTTAACCACTCCATCACTATAATAAGAACTGTCAATCTGGCACATACCTAATAAGATAGTAACATACACAATCATTTTCATAATTCCATAACACTTCAATACTAAATTCAACAAAAGTATAAAAATGTCAATTAATTATTTAGGTTATCAATTGATTTGGTTAGATGTTATAAAAAATGACCTTGTGGACACCATGTGAAAGTAAAGTTGTTCATCTTCAAGGAAAGAAGGAAGCGTACCAGGTTATGAATGATATCACACTGTATACATGGTAACTAGTCTTTTGCAGCATGATACACTGTTTTTGAGAAATTATAAACTACAGATCTAGTACAGTGGACAAAACAATGACATTAACTTTCAGAATTGATAAACTGAGATTGTTGATGAAGTGAGAAAAGTAACAAACAGTATAAGTGGAATCACAATCAACAGATGCAAATCTTCAATGGCCTTAACAACCAAAAAGCCACTCTGCTTCACTTTCTTTTTCTAAATACAGAAGTAGCAACAGAAGAAAGTGCAATCAAAGCACAAATAGGAGGGAATCATTTTCAGAAAATACATTACCACATGAAATATTAGCAAACGTAAACCTTACAACAAAAATTGCAAGGCAATGTTAACATAGTTAAACCTTACAACAAAAATTGCAAGGCTTTTAGCGTTCCATCCAAAGGTTCTATAGACAAGATAAAACAAAATATTTAACATAGCAGCAATAAAAACAACATGAAGCTCTGCGTCAAGATATGTATTTTGAGTTACAATCTCCTTCTTCATAACCTAACGTTACTAAACTACTCAAAAAGGAAATAAAAACGCATTTATTTTGACTCAGAAGCAAAGAAATACTCAAATATACCAAGTCTCGCCCAGATAAAAATTCACGTTATTTTGACAAAAATTGATGTAGAATCCAAAATGCAAAAACATAAAACACAAACAAGAAACTAAAAAATGAAAAGATCAATATAATAAAAGAAAGAGTACCTGGGCATTAATCCCCTGTTCATTAAGATATATCCTGCCATGAATGTCAAGACCCTAACAACAAACAATTCATAAGCAAGGAAACGCATTGAAGAACAAAATAAACACGCATATCTCATCATATAGAACCAAACCTCCAAAAAAGACAGGTGCTTGGCAACTTCGACGTGGGGTTCTTCAATAAGCACGAAGCGGTAGAAGTTGACAACAACAAAATCATTAGCAGGTTCTGAAGCACGGCATTGGGATTCGGTGGAAATGCCGGAATTGCCAACCCATACTTCCCTTTTCCTCCTCCTCCTCCTTCTCTTGTTCTTCTTTGTAACAATTGGAGACAAAGGAAGGAGACATGGTGGAGCTGTGGGAGTCTGATAAGTCAAGGGACGTAAATGTGTGTGTTGGAAGAAATGAGAAGAAATTGAACAAAAGGAGTTTGTGAGAGATGAATGTGAAGTGGATAGAGGAAGGGAGATAAGAGCACAGCAACTTGTCATCCTTTAGTTTGTAGTTTGTTTGTGCCTATAGCTTTCTGCCTTCTCAGTGGCAATGCCTGTTCAACGCTTGATTCTATTGAACAAAATTTTTATCATATCATTTGGCATAAGAGGGAATTATTTCTTATCAAATCTTTTTTTTTTTTGTTTTCTATTTTTAACTTTGCTTTAGAATCATCTAAAAGACCAAATTTATGGAAGCAACTTAGATCTGTTGTTTGTATGACCAAACAAGAACTTTAAGTGATAAAACAGGTTGTAAATACCACAATAAGAATAAGAAGAGAAGGTGAGTATAAGTTTAAATTATGAATGCCACAAGTTAACAATATTGGGATCTATTCGGTCATTTCCGTTGAGCTTTGGGGTATTCTGCAAAGACTCCAACTTGTTTGGAATGATGGTCATCGCAACGTGGTGGTGGAGTCTGACTCAAACTTAGCAGTTAGTGCTCTCACAAGGAAGTCTTCGGGGGATGGCATGGATCAGCAGCTTTTGTCTGCCATTCGGTTACTTTTGTACAGGCCTTTGGGTTGTTCGCTTTGTTCACACTTATAGGGAAGGCAACCGTTGTGCTGATTGACTGGCCAACCACGCTTTTCAGTTGGATCCTGGGATTTATTTTTTCTTGACGCCTCCTTGGAATTATTCTACCATTTGTATGGAGGATATTTGCGGGGTCTCTTTTCCGCGAATGTGTCCTATTTAGTTGTTTCTAGGGCTTTGCCCTCCTTCTCATCCAAAAAAAAAACTTGATAAGTTCAAATAGTTCAATAAAGAACCAAAAAGGAAAATGCTCTGCAAAATATTATTGATGATAATTCTATCTCGTACATGCATAAAACATGACGTTATATAAAGGAAGGCATAAAACCCTAAAAACTAAACTTAAAACTAATTATGATTGGTTTTAGAAATATTCAACTTGCCTAAAATAAACTCAATTCCCTAATTTGCAATTATAAAATAAGAAAATAAGTTAAAGATATGCAAAAGAATAAGAAAACAAATAAAAATTGGAATTGAAAGCGATCTAGAAGGGGGTTGAATAGATCGTCTAAACTTTTTCGCAAAGTTTTACAAAAAATCACGGAATTAGTGCACACAATACAATCAGATAAATTAAGTAAAGAGGACAGGGAAGAAAGTCAAACACTGTTTTTATAGAGGTTCGGTGCCAAGACCTACGTTCTTTACCTAAGCTCCTACTTAGGATTTGGCAAACCACTTTACTGTACACTTTTTAGTTCATTGTGAACTTTTTACAACCCACTTGATTTCTAACTCAAGCTACACCTCACAACTCGATTTGACTTCCGGCACAAATCCAACCACACCAGTGATTTTCCTCTAATCACTAATCTTACAATAAAGATGATAGATAATTGAAGTAAAGCTCAAGATAGCTAGATACACTTGAATGTGCTAAGAGAATTGAAGAATATGAACTATGATCAATATGCTTTGCTATTTTCGGCTCAAAATGATCTCTTGGTGTTCATCTATTTATTTGCAGGCTTCTGGATCAATATAGACGTTGGAAATCCTCTTGTAGCCGTTGAAGATCTCTTATGAACGTTGACAATGATTTTCTTCCCGTTTTAGAATCATTGAATTCGTCAGAATGTTATCTGCTGTGCTGCCAGTCGACTGGTCGAGA
>JAOSBP010000009.1:7990307-8009389 GCA_027563825.1 Erythroxylum mucronatum
CCATAATCAAGCGACCAACTTGATTATTCAACTGTGAATCAATTAATTTAGATTCTAATAATATACATGTTTCCCATTCATCTCTATGTATATGTATATTACTTACAAAAGAATCTTGATACCTTTTGACTAGATATATAATGCTCACACAAATAAAACCAAACTCTTTTGTTTCATTAATAATAAATATTTTTATTACAAAACTGTAACGGGAAGAAAATTAAGTTACATGTAAATACACTTGCTTTCTAGGACACTATATTTACATAACTCCAACACCAATATCATTTTAGCTAGTAAAAATAAACGTTCCAAAATAATACTTTTACGGTGATAAGGATTCATAAATTTTATTTTGTTTCGCATTTTCTGTGTATGTTCAATTTATAAGGGAGAAGTACAAAGGATGGGTCACTTTCCCCTTGCTTCATGTGCAACATGGCCTAAGATAAAGTGAATCATATTGAGTATTCTAACGACTACAAACTAATCATGCATGTACTTTAATGCCACTTTTACATGTTACAGAATACAATTTAAATGGTAAATAACAACATTTTTATGTATCCTTTGCAAGAAAATCTTTTTTTAAAATGTCAATTTCAGTAACTTTGAATAATTTTAGGTCTTAATGAACAAATTCTAGTTATAAATGTAATAAAAACACTTTATATCTAGCTATAATTCTAAGTTTACACTAATTTACTTTGATCTTGCAAAAAGTTTATTTTTAGATCAAGAAAAAGTTTTAAGAGACCATTTTCTAATCTTATTTTGTAATTTAGAACATTTTTGTGACATATAATCTCTTGAGAGATATCCTAAAGAGAAAGCAAGGATTGCCAATAAGTCCTTTTGTCTTAAATATGAAGTCCCAATCATCATACTCTTTTGTTTCTAATGTATGGAATTATGTTGTGTGGTGTGAATATTCAAGGACCTTGTTTTTTATTTAACGTTTCCTACAATGATTTATTGGTTTTATTGACAACAAGCTTTTGCATGTCCTTGATAATGATTGAATTTTATTGTATGTGTTCATTAATAGCGGCATATTAGCATATGTATTGTTATGTTTTTGAAACAATGGATTGAAAATCAAAAGAGATACCCGATTTTCCAATGGATATAAGCAAATTTATCCTATTTTAATGAAATGTTATAGTTTATGATTTTCCAACTTGACATTATGCTTCGGTGATACATATTTGATATCTCATATTTTAATTATCAATTACATCTTTCATCTCAATGCATTTGCAGATAATTTAAAACGTGTTTCTAGCTTTAAAGCCCTCCAATGAACTACAAGGTATGCCTATTCTCGTAGTTTTAAGTTTGTCCAACATTTTCTATCCTAAAATTGGGATAGCCTTTAAACTGACAAATGCTAGTATTTTTCAGTTTTGTGCCTTCTTGAAGATTTGGGTAGGTAAGAAGGTTTCTTGCCACGTATTGAAGATTATGATGAAGTTTAAATATTTTGTCAAGTTTTTTAAAATGGGGTTGAAACTTATTTTTTGTCTAATTAAATAAGTTTTTAGTAATTTAAAGCCCTATATTAAATTTATTTTCAATATCATTCTATTGTTATTTTATATTGTAATTGCTACTATATGATAAATGCTGACATGAGTCGGATTAAATTCACAAAATATATGAAGGAAAAATTAACCATTGCAAAATGTTAGAAAGCCATATGATAAGAAAAAAATTAATAATAATAAGGAATTTAATAATAATAAAATAATTAATAATTAATAATAATAAAATTAATAATAAGAATAAGAATAAAAAAATAATAAGAATAAGAATATTAATACGTAGAAAATTAATAATAATAATAATAAATTAATAATAATAATGAGAATAATAGTAAGAAGAAAATTAATAAGAAGAAGAAGAAGAAGAAAAAAATAATAACAAGGAATTTAATAATATTACTAAAATAATTAATAATAATAAGATTAATAATAAGAATAATAATAAGAAGAAGAAAATTAATAATAATAAGGAATCTACTAATAATAATAATAATAAATTTTAATAATAATAAAATTAATAATAATACTAAGAAGAAGAAGAAGAAAATTAATAATAATAATAATAATTAAAAAATTAATAATAAGAAGAAAATTAATAATAAGAATTAATTATTATTATTATTATAAGAAGAAAATTAATAATAATAATAATAATTAATAAGAAGAAGAAAAAATTAATAATAATAATTAATAATAAGAAGGAGAAATTAATAAGAAGAAGAAGAAGAAAATTAATAATAATAAGGAATTTAATTAATAATAAAATAATAAATAAATAATAATAATAATAATAATAATAAGGAATAAATTAATAAGAATAATAAGGAAATTAATAAGAATATGAATAAGAATAAAAATAATAAAAAATTAATAATAATAATAATAATCAAAATCCGAACTTGAATCGTGCCTCGACTGCCAAATTCAATCCCAGTATTCTTCGAGGGTGCTGGTTCATCTTCTGATTTTTATCACCTAGATCAGAACTGTCATGGGTCGTTCTCGAGCAGTATCTCGCTCTACCGATGACGACCCTAATCTCAGGTACGTACAGCTTTTTTTTTTCCTCTTTGTGCTGTCTTCAATTGTATCTATGTGATGCTTTCTGCTTCAGTAGATCGAAGAGAAAAAGAACGGCAACAAATCCTGACAACACAGATACTGCACCTAATGCCGGTATGCTCGACATAATCCTGTGTAGATTGAGATTTTCAGGCATATGAGTGCACGCAGTTTACTCTGTATCTCCTCTAAAGCAGTGTGTCAAGATTCCAGCGAAGGGAAAGGGGCATTATATCACTGCAATTATTGCCATAAAGATATCTCTGGAATGGTTCGGATTAAATGTGCGCTGTGTCCTGATTTTGACCTTTGTGTGGAGTGCTTCTCTATTGGAGCTGAACTATCCCCTCACAAATGCAATCATCCATACAGAGTCATGGTTAGTAACCTTGTTATAAAAGTTATCCTTTTTAGCTCTTAACCCGCTACTGTGATAGGAGCATCTCGAATTTATAATCAATATGACTTTTTAGTTGAAATCCATGTATCTAAGAGTGGTATCATTGTCTACAAGATGGATTATGTTATACATGCTCAAAGTAGGGACAATCGCACTCCAGAGTGTTATACTATCTTTGATGCCTCTAGGAATGCATTTGAATTCCTGCATAATATAACCTGGTTACTATCGTATATTTTTGGTCAATTCAACCTGTTTCCTCATTTCCCATTTTCTCAGGTTCCTCAGCAATGTAATTAAATTTTTGGATAAGCAAGTGGGATTGCCTTACTATGTCTATGAATTTCATCATTGTTTCAACAGGATAATTTGTCATTTCCCCTCATTTGTCCAGAATGGAATGCAGATGAAGAGATATTACTTCTAGAGGTGTTCATGATCTCAGATATCATTTTAATATTTCTTGGTGTTTACTCATTTCTGATGCCATTGCTGCATAGTTTCCTAGTTTATCTGAATATTGTTGAATCTGATTGTAGGGCATAGAAATGTATGGATTTGGAAATTGGACTGAAGTTGCAGAGCATGTTGGAACAATGAAGAAATCACAATGTATTGATCACTATAATGCTGTGTATATGAATTCCCCATTCTTTCCTCTCCCGGTAAGTTGAATAGTGTAATAAGGATGATGGTTTCAATTGCAATATTAATCTCTCTTTGTACTCCATGGGCTTTCTGTTTAGCTAACTGATGTTTGGCGTCTTGGCATCAAGCCAAGCATTGTATGATGGTGATTCTTTTAATATTTCTATTGGTTTTATTCTTCAAGGATATGTCTCATGTAAGGGGCAAAAGCAGAGAGGAACTTCTTGAAATGGCTAGAAGCCATTGCACAATCAAGAAAGGTTAGATTAGATTTCAGTTTTATAGTTTCCTAGGTGCTTCTATATCCGAAAGGCAAAATTAGACAGTTTCTAGCGATATTTGTATTCCAATTGGATGTTTAGTGTTTTCATACCAAAATGCTCTTTTAGCTAATTTATGGGTTGTATGTATGAGTCTGGATACTATACCATGTCACTACAACTTCTCATTCTACTTTTGAAGTAAAACACAAAAATTTTAGTCCCCTGCTGCCTCTGTTTTACATCTTAAACTATAAAAAATCACATAAAGCATAGGGTGGTCTGCTTCTATTTTGGGACCCATTTGTCATGTTCTTGTAATTTGACTGGTCATTTAAGTAATCTATTTAATCTTCATGTGATAAAGAATACTGATTGAGACTTACATTCAACCCTAGAGGTCCCTGCATCCAGAGAGCTTATGCTAAAAGAAGAATCTACCTTTGCAGCAAGGGTGAAGTACGACTATTCATCATGGTCTCCTTTTAATGTTCTGTCAAAGATTAGTCCTGACTTCTGATCCTTGTGGACATTCTTTACCAGAAATGAAGTTCCAAGAAAAGAGGAATCGGCTCAAGAATCTTCATCTATCTCAAACATAGGTGAAGCAAAATGGACAATCCTGGCATGTAATTATTGTTGACATTATTCTGTACAGCAGAACTAGGGGGTCACTGCAAGCTTTAGCAATTTTCTTTGTTGATATCAGAAGTTGGCTCAGTTACTCGATTAAGCAACAGTGTCACACTCGCAGGTCCAGTTAAGGTGACCACCAACTTATCCCAGGCTAACGATGCTGTCAAAGTGGAGGGTATAGTTTCATCTATGTGTAAATTTCCAGAATATTTCAATGTAGGAGTGATGCATAAAATATTAATTTATAGATGAGATTGATATATACTGTTAAGTCTTGCTTCCAAAACTAGTAGTTACGTGGAAGTTATATTTATTTTATTTTATTTTATTAAGGTTGCGTTGGGAAATAAACCTGATTATTTTTTGACAGATATGCATTTGTTGATTCGCGGCTTCATCTGTATTTTTATCAAGGAATGCTTACTCTTAAGTTTTATCTGATGTAAACAGAAGGCCAGGCAGACAGGAGCACTGGAGAGAAAAAACCTAGAGTTTCTGGAGAAGGACCTTCCATGACAGAGTTAAACGGCTTTAATTTCAAGAGACAAGAATTTGAGGTTGAATACGACAATGATGCTGAACAGCTACTTGCTGATATGGAGTTCAAGGATTCTGACAGTGATGCAGAGCGTGAACTAAAACTACGAGTTCTACGTATTTACTCAAAGAGGTACACTTGAAATCAGATGAACGAACATGTATTTGATGTTTCAATATGCTTAGCTTCTTCTCACGATGATAATGAGTTATTCTGATCCAGAAAAAATACAACCTAGTCTTGAACAGTTGCTACTTGCGCTATAGGAAATATCCCTATTTCAACCAAGACACTAAGCCAGAGCTAGTTGCTCTTGTTCAGTGAGTTTTTCTTGAAAGTAGATCCACTGATCGATGTTATGATGCCGTGAGTTCTCACGTTATGTTCTGTGTAAAGTCAGCTGTTAACTGTTTTAGCTTGCAAGTCTAATAGGAAGCACTAGATGCGATTTTAGGACACAGTTTATTTCGTTATAATTAACTCAGCCGTTAACCGTTTTAAAAGGAAGTACTAGATGTGGTCTTAGGACAGTTTATTTAGTTATATTTACAAGAGCTGACTTTTGGTCGTGCCAACTATTTCCCTAATCAATGATAACTTGTTGACAGGCTAGATGAGAGGAAGCGCAGAAAAGATTTCATATTGGAAAGGAATTTACTTTACTCTGATCCATTTGAGAAGGATCTTTCAGCTGAGGAGAAGGAAATATATCAGCGTTACAAGGTCTTTATGAGGTTTCACTCTAAAGAAGATCATGAAGAGTTAATGAAGAGTATTATTGAGGAACTTCGCATTGCCAAAAGGATTAAAGATCTTCAGGTTTGACACCTGCTTGATCCTAAGCATCTGTTTTTAATACATAACCTTGGGACTTGGGGAATTGTGACCACACAGCAAGATTAACGTTTTAGTTTTTCAAAAATGTTTTTCCTCCTCCCTTGATAGCCTGGATTGGGAAATGTCACTTTTAGACTGCTTAACAAATTGAACTTTTTCCACCTTTGATTTAGTTTGCTGTTGAAAAAGGTTGTTATGTTTGGTGGTTGCTGATCACTTTTCTGGATTGAGTTTCAATGAAATTTAACAAAAGTAATTTTACAGGACGCTAGAGCTGCTGGGTGTCAAACAGCTGCAGAAGCAAGTAAGTTTATTGAGCAGAAGAGGAAGAAGGAAACCGAAGAAAGCCCTCCTGGAGGTAAAGTCCTGCAGAGACCAATTCTCCTGAAGGGGGAAGCTGATTGCAGTCCTCATGGAATTGTCAGGTGGCCAACTGATTTAAATTCTTTGGGCCATGAGTCATCTTCAACTTCTGCAAGTCAAGCTCTCTTTAACCCCATAGAGGTTTGGGATATCAGTGGATTTCCAGGGGCGGACTTGCTCTCTGAATCTGTAAGATGCTCTTTCAGTTTTTTTTCCAACTTTTTATTCTCTTAATGTTTGTCAGTTCATCGGATCTTTTATCTTTTGCTCAATGCTTATGGGAATTACGACCTAAACTGGGAAGTCCTTGGTTTCTGTGCAGGAGAAACAATTATGCATGGAGATAAGAATACTTCCTTCACATTATCTCAACATGCTTGAGACTATGTCAGTAGAAGTCATGAAGGGCAGCGTTACAAAGAAGTCTGATGCTCATAGCCTTTTTAGGGTGGAACCGAGCAAAGTGGACAGGGTGTACGATATGCTGCTGAAGAAGGGTCTTGCTCGAACATGATATTCGGTATCCAGTCGTTTATGCAACCTTTTTGAAAGCTAAGATCGTCACGCTTCTGCAATTTGTAAATAGTTTTAAGATTGGCACGATTCAACTTTACTGAAAATAAAATGCAGAAACTAGATTTTCCAAGATACATACAGGGCAAAGTGATGAGCATACTTGAGGACAAGAATTGTAGGCCTAGGTAGATTTTGATTAATGCAACTGAAACACTTGGTCTGCTAAAATTTCTTCAGCTGTTCTTAAACCTCCTGGAACTGGAAGACCAAACAATAAAAAACATAACCCTGATTTTTAGCATGCATTGAAGCCAACTTTGGGTGATAACATGGTCTGTCAGAAATGCTATTCTTCTAAACAAATAGAAAGAATAAATACTCCTTGGATGCCCCCTAAATCCTCTTCAACTTTGTAATGAAGAAACTAGTCAGGATCTGTACAAATAATAAGAATGACCATATCTAATGAAAGCTGCCTCTCTCTTCGCTTCATCCCCATCTCATTAAACTTTACCTCCTCTTCGCTTGTATCAAGTGGTTAGTAGCTTCAAAAAAATCATCCTTAATTTCTCCCAAAATTCCTACATGCTACATGTAACATCACACCCCTACTCTCTCTCTCTCTCTACTCCGCCCCAAAATCCCACAGGTGTATCGTGTCACGTGAAGACACTGCCACGTGTCTCTCGTCGGCCACAAGTGCGTTGACATCACCCACTCTCTCCTGGAAACTATACAAATGCTCCCCTCTCTCCTCTATCTCCCATACCATTATAACACCCCCAGCGCACATTAGCGAATACCCTCCATTTATGCACCCCATGACTCTATGCGCCCTCACGTTAAACGCCCTCATATTAAACCTACACACTTCCTC
The DNA here is from genome assembly GCA_027563825.1 of Erythroxylum mucronatum. NCBI lineage: Eukaryota > Viridiplantae > Streptophyta > Magnoliopsida > Malpighiales > Erythroxylaceae > Erythroxylum > Erythroxylum mucronatum. Next base: position 7,997,989 of record JAOSBP010000009.1, read on the forward strand.
CCGTGTCCCCACCCTGCGCACGCTAGCCACGGCTCTGTTATTCACAATTACGTACGCCTCATTCCACACATCAAACGAGCTCACTATTGCCGGTCTCCTAAACTCTTCTTCGTCTAATATCACCCCCTGGTTCCTCAGATCGAATACTATGTTCCTTGAACTTGTACACGCCACCGCCGATTCCTGACTCGTTACTCTAACTCGCCCAACAGATTCAGTCAACTCCGTTAGTAAGTGCCATCCCATCACTGCTTCTGGGTCAGTCAACGTTCCTCCAACAAACGTCAACTCTTCGGTGATTCCGTCCCATATGTGAAAAGCTCGGCCCGGTACCCCGGCGTATAGTCCCACCCACCACCGCCCACATCCGGTGAAGTCAACTAACACGCCGTCGTTGACCACGTTTCCGAAGTAGACCCTCCTTGTTTGAGCGTTGCCGTCCAAGGCTGCCACGTGGATGTCTCCGTCTAGGCTTGCGAACACCAACTTCGTATCGGTGATGACAATGCCTGAAACAGCACGTGAAAAACGGCCTAATTGATCGCGGTGTTGCGGGTGGAGAGTTCGCGTGTGTAGACGCGTGTTGAGATGGAAGAGCCGTACGGCGCCATCGGCGAATCCACAGGCGAGATAGTGGTCGGAGAGAGCGAGGCAGCGGCAGATTAGGGCGTCAGGGTCGTTGGTGCCAGAGGGATCAAAATGGAGGATGAAATGGGTCGACCTCCGAGTTCGGAAGTTCCGGGCAGTCCGATGGCGGAAGATGTACTCGTCGCGCCACGTGTCATGGAGGAGATGGGTTCGACGCCAGATAAGGTGGGTGAGACGTTGCCAGAGAAGATCTGAGCGTGAGACGGCGCGCCACGTGGAACATACCTGAAGAGATGAATATTAGACATATATTTAGCGAGATTGAGGGGAGAAAACATGGGCATGCTTATTATAAAACAATTTCCCTGAAAAGAGGGCCGAGCTATGGAGCAGAAAACGGTTGCGGGGTAGGGTCAGGAAGAAGAGAACTCGAAGATATTTTATGATCATTAAAAAAAGCAGTGAGAGGAAGGGGCATGGCATGCGTTATTGCTTCCCATATGTCAGTGTCTGTATATAGATAAAAATAAAAGAGTAGAATGGACTTGTCTTGTAGCTCAGCCTACAATCCTGCCCATTAACAGGGAGACCGTCAACCATTTGTCGACCCATTGATAAAAAATAGTATTTCTATTGGTTTCTTTCCGCATGTTCTCCAGCTTCGGCAACGTCACTTCACAGCCACCAGCCTTTAGTACAAAGCATGATTCAGGGTGAGCTCAGACTCAGAGCCTCAGTCACAGTCACAGTCTCGGCCGCTGATAGGGTTTCGAAAACCAACTGCTCTCGAGGAAAAAGACAAACCATAACAGCTAGCTAGCTGTGCTCCATACACAATTTTTGTTTCATATGACAAGCAGTCTAACGCTTCAATAAGCGTGATTTCCCATATTTTCTCTTTCATTTCCAAGACAAAAGAAAAGAAAAGCCTCGCCTTTCTCTCTAGCCAGTCATACGTAACGTATCACAAACGAATATACGTTTCCAAGTGGAAAAAGAGATGTTAGAAAACTTCCATACAGCATAAAACATAGCATTGGAGATATGAAAAAAAGCATGCAGATAAGATGAAAACAGGTGACCGACTGTGCAGGGGGGTTTCTGAAGGAAAGGAGAAAACCTTACCACTCGGAGATACCCATGTGCGTTTTTTGCAATTGTACATAATACTGGCTTTGACTGATAGAACACTCAACTACTACCTTAGCAATTAATGCCCAGTAGAACGTTACCATTCTAACTCTACATGCACTTGTATATCTATTATAAACTCACAATAATGCAAATATAATTATTGTCTCTACTGTTTATCCGACAAAACACTTCTTAGTTCTTACTACACTTTTGCTCCTTAATTTGCAAGCAGAACATTTGCATTGACTTGACAAAGAAAAGTCTAACTTAACTGTGGTTAGATATGACGCTGTTACCCATATAATTAAAGATCAAGATGCCCTGAGACTGGTCGTGTACAAAAGAGTAAAGGCAAGAAGGAACTCTACATATATAGAAATGGTCAGGCCGTGAAGGTAAAGTGATAAGGATCTGAACCTTTCTCCTTAAATCATGCCTTACAGCTCCCACCAACCGCAGCTAAGTTGAAAGGGATGTCTCTATCTACATGCATTTTTAGTTAAAAAGGAAATAGTTGTCTCCAATACGTAGATTTGGTCCAGGAGGGTCTGATGAGAAAGTTCAGTCAAGGTGGGAGGGGATTTGTCTAAAGCTTGGACAGGATCTTACCAACTATGGAAAGCGAGAATTCGAAACCTGAAAAAGACCATTTTAGGCTAGCTCAAGAGGGTCCAGAAACTTGACATTTTTGCTATAGTGATGGAAAAGTGAAGGGATGTACATATTGACAAAAACCAAAGTACGCCATTCGACAGTGACGTAAAACGGGTTAGAACGGGACCGATCAAAAGAAAAGGCGATTCCTTTTATCCTTGGATGCGAATGCAATTGTTTATAGTTTATGAACACCAGAGTCATTACGCTTGACCAGCAACCAATTTTTAAAATCAAACAAGAGTTCTAAATTTCCACACTATTTATATCTTCGTGTTATTAAAATCATTAGAATCCTACCTGTAAGCTTCAAAACAACACTTTGACTAGACTTGTCCGCTCTTGGAATCGTTATCTACTGGATGCTGATAGATACGTCTTTATTTCTGTTTGGTTCCCTATTTCTCTGCCTAACAATTTCACACACAAGTATCGTCGGACCTCCATCTCCAACAAACAAAATCTAAATGACTTGGGGTGATATAAACTCATTTTCTCACGACCAACCCTGTCATGGCTTCTGGCTTGCATTATCAAAGAGCAACTACGTACCTGAAATAGATTCACAAGTGCTTGAGCAGCAGCGAGGCGACCGGCGATCCTGGCAGCTTGAATGGCTACTTGAGCAGCCAGAGATTCCACAAAAAGCTCAGGCCACACCTCGCTAATGGCTGCACGTGGTCGAGTCCTAGATGGTCCAGCTTCATAGTCACCAGCTCTTCTACCACTATATTCACTGCTGCCGAAGGTTTCACGGCCATCACCACCGCTATTGCTAGAAGAAGAAGAGGAGGAAGAAGAAGACATTAAACAAATAATACAAATATATAAAAGAAGTGAAGCTGTCAAAGAAACAAAAGAAGAAAGAACGGGATATGGGCAGCAGCAAAGAACCAAGGACAAAAAGGCGTAGATAAAGACGCAAAGTTAGGGTCCCAGAAGAGGGTTTTGGGAATCTACAAGAATATAAATATTACGCTTAGATGGAAAACAAAATATGTATTATGATGTATGTCCATAAAGAACAGTACATATACATGTGCCTAAATACATACATGGATACACAAACGCGACGGTGGATGTATTTATTAATAAGGTGGGGTTGAAGAAATGTTCCCGCCCTGCAAAGACGGCGGACTGATGGTCTCTACGTTTTGCCAAGGTGTTTTCAGGTGCTTTCCTACAAGTACACGAGCCTTTAGACGAACTTTCTTTTCTGTAACTCTGTTTATAGTAATTATGCGATTTGGAATATAGATAGGATTTTGACGGGTCGGTCTTGTTTTATCGTAAAATAGTGAGAAAACCAAGAAGAAATTTTCGCCGCGGTACATGAGTCCAAGCTAGCCAGTAGCTAGTCGCTAGTCGCTGGTTGCTTGTTGCAGTTACCAGTAGGAACTGCACTGCAAGGGGTGCCCTCAAAAGTGAAAAGGTCTTAGTCAGACCTGAGTGATGGGGCTGAGAGGAAGCTCACTGGGAGCTACACTACCTGCAGGTAAAGTAGTACAGGTTTTAATGCCCAGGTTATGCTTTATTTCGATTAGGTGATCATCTACGCAGATAACCTGGAAACTAGACCACAGCTAAGCTCATGAGTCGTGATCAGGGATGCAGGACGATTTCATTGATTCCATTTCTTACCCTGAACTCTGAAACTGAATGCCACTTTACATAGGCTACTAGAGTCGAGCGCTAAGACAACATTTATTACCACATTTTAGTTATACGTGAGAATATCTCGTTCCAAAACTTTATGCTTGTCTGCATGCTAGCCTATGTCAATTAGCGTTTGTTTAAAATGCATATTTAAAAAAGGAAAAAATCAAGTACCAGTAATGCCGCTTGCTGCCTCAACCTCAAGCTGGAGGAGAAGGCAATAAGGAGATATGAATGACCACATAGCTAAAGTTCATAATGATGAATATCTTTGGGTTTTAGGCGTAAACTTAGATCGTACGATATCAAAGCGTGAAAGATGTTGTCCCTCGTGTCTTTGATCCAGGGATCAGTACATATGATCTGTGATGATTAACTACTATTTTCTATTTCCATTTTGTATTTGTAGCATCCGTAATCTATTGCCAAAGGTGGCGTATAAGCGACGGATACGTAAGAATTATTCCTTGTCAGCAGGACCTTGATCCTGAGCTCCCGAGGTCTTCACAATTTAGAATCCACATCCTCTGTTTAATATTATTTTGTTGAATAGAATCTTAGTCATTTGTTTTGTGGATTCCACGTAAGATTCACGTGAGACTCACATAAATAAATGACTGAGATTTATTGAATACAATAAAATACCATAATATTAGACAGAAGATCTAGACTTCACAATTTGAGTATGAGGCTTAATTCGTGATGCGCTCTTGAGCTAGCATTGAAGGCAAAGGCTTTATCGATTTGGCAAAATCATTTCTAGGAGGACATGTTTTTAGTCTTTTAGGAAAAAAATAGGAGGGGTATATCTTTTTATGTTTTTATTCCTTTTCATAATTTAATGATTGCAAAATATAAATGATTAACATTCTTACAAGTGTGCATATCAAGATGAAGACTTTAAGTCAACTTAGTGATTAATGTTTGAATTTTATAAGATAACGCGGAAAATCTTCTAATGATTGGAGTCACCCAAATGAGTTTAAGTTGGACGTTGAGTTTCAAAGCTATAATGCTGTTTGAGAAGAGAATATTAATGTTTACCAGGACTAGGCTTAAGAAGCATTGGATAAGTTATCACCATCCAATGAGATAGTCTATCCAAGGCTTATATGCCGGATACCTAAGAATGTAGGAATACTAATCTAAAGAGATGTGGGATGCCTTTAGTATATGTAATGTTAGTGTTGTTGGTTTAACATCGCCATATAGTTGAGTGAACTCTTGCAAAACAATTAATCATCATAAAAAAAGAAACCCTAAAGAATGCACAAACCACTTCCTTATTAAATGTTTCAAAACTAACAATTCTAATCAAGATTTTACTATATCAACCCGTGGTACTAGAAGATTTATCATTGATTAGCAAGCCAATGCCTTAAGCCACACCTTAATAGCTCAGCCGTAGAACGATCATCCCTTAATTGATTAGTCGTAGGTTCCATTCCTACTTAGGGTTTTTTGAATTCAAGAATGAATTCGAAATGAAAGGGAAAACGTATGGCTGGACAGCTTTGCTTATTCCGATTTGTTCCTTATTTGCCCTTTATAATAAAATAGAATATTAGGTTCTGTGACTGAGGAGGTCTTTTCTCTAGCTCTATATGGGTAAAAGAAGATCGAAAGCCATTGAATAATTTCACTTCCCTTTCAAAAGGAGCTTATGTGCTCCTGGGAAAAAAAAAAGAAATTGCTACTCTATTCGATAGATCAGGAACAATCGAAAAATGCCAACACAAAAGTAGGTCATAGTTCATCTTTTTATTTTTATTGGTACAAATGAAGTTCTAACTTATAATTTTAATGATAATAAAATATGTTACTACTAATATTTTTATCTTTAGTGATATTAGTAAGTTAATATATGAAATATCAAGTTCAATAGAAGAGTAAATTAAGCAAAAGACCCGATTGAAACAATTGAGCAATCAAAAGATGAAGAAAATGACAAAGCATAACACATATGCAATTCAAGTGAAGGACTGTAAGTTCAGATGAATTAAACACGTTAAATTCAAGTAAATCGTTATAATTCTTTTTTGTAACTTTATCTTGATCATTTCAATAGATAAGAGACTCCATCATTGCATGATCATTTACACTTAGGCATATTACATATACTTTGACATAACCAAAAGAAAATTTAAGAAGGTTTTAAAGAAAATCCTTTTAATGCATTAAAATACTTTTTAAATAGTTTTAGATCGAGTTGTGTCAAATGATGTATTTTTGATCTTTGAAAGAATTTGAAAAGATTTTTAAAACTTGTTTTAAGATGTTATATTAACCGACATAGGAATTTAAGTGACCAATATTATGGTTTTAGATTGACTAATCGAATAGTACAGTAGTGCAATTAAGCAAACATGTACAATAAGTTTGCGACTATATTGTTCGACCAATATGCCAAAGTGGTTAACTAATACTGCTATTACTAGTCATTGTAATGACTATTTTTATTTTTAACAACTATTTTAGGTTTTTATAAATGTAAGTAGACCATATATGAATTATGAAAATAATTTTGGGTGTACTAAAGAGTTTCTAATACCTTTAAGAGGTTAAAGAGTGCATGTTTATATGACATAACATATATTGAGCTTTTATTTATCAATGAGCAAGAGAGAGATGTATTGAGTTGTATAGTTGAGTAACTATTACAATTAGAAAAATTTATTGGGATACAAATTGTGAAGGTTCCTTTTGATTTTAAACAAGATTTTTATAGGATTACTCTTCGCTTATGATAAAGCAAAATGTTTGTAAAGGTTTCCCTTCACCTATGACAAAGAAGATGATATATGGAGGGTTTCTCTCAATCATTTGAAGCAAGAAGATAGTGAATTCCTAAGTGGAGTTTGGGGAGTGAATATATGCTAATGGTTATTTGAATTAACTACTATAATCATTTTTGTCTCTCTTTCTTTGCTATCTTTTGTTATTGTTGTGTTTGCTTACGATTATTTTGTATGAAAGTTTCTTAATCATTTATTAGCATAAACAATTCATGTATTAGTTATAGTGAACTCCCAAGTGGAGTTTGGGGAGTGAATATAAGCTAATGGTTATTTGAACGAACTACTATAATCATTTTTGTCTCTCTTTCTTTACTATCTTTTGTTATTGATGTGTTTGCTTATGATTATTTTGTATGAAATTGTCATAATCATTTATTAGCACAAACAATTCATGTATTAGTTTAGAAATAGAGTAAAAAAATAAGACACATAATTTACCCTCCTCTAGTGTGCCATATGGGGAGTAATAATTGGAAGTAGACTAGGTCTCATTTATTACATATAAATTTCTAACAAAATTTTGTATAAAAATGATTATAGCACAATTTGATTCTCTTTTAAGTTAAGATAGCCAAAATAAAGGTAGACCCCCTTTATTTGATAGTAACAATTACATGTATTAGAAAACAAAGATGAAACAATTTCTTATAGCTAAAACAATTGATCTTTGAAGAATTAAAAATAATAGTTCTTATATTCTAATACAATAGTTATATGTAAAGTGGAGACTTAGGTACTAAAGGATATAAGTGAGTGGAATGATAATGGTGAAAGACCCATTGTATTGAGTAAAAAGTGTTGATTTCTTTTTGTGCCCCAGATAGAAATGAATTAAATTGAGTGTCTATATGTGAAATTGTCCATATGATAAGACATATACTTGAAATCACACTTGAGAGCATAACTCAAGTAAAGTTATATAACGAGCTTATGAGTGCATCGATATTGGCTATTTCATAAGCGCAAATCATTATATTTCTAATATGTATACCAATTTTATTTATAGTATTAATACTTTTAAAGCCTTGGTAGGATTACACTAATCTTGAATCAGTTAGAATGTTTTTAGTCCTTTACTCAAAGTTTAGGAGACAAAGGTAACAACCATACAAGAAACCAAAAATTTGAGCCCCTTGTCATTAGAATAGCTAATTAGATTACTCTTTACTTATAAAATTACAAATAAATTAATTACATGAAGAGGAAATAGCTCTAACAAGAAGAGAAATGGTGTTTTAAGTATCTAAAGATTAGAAAGTTGATGATGAGGAGACCTCCACAAGTAAGATTGAAAAGGATGATATAAACCTTTTTAAAAAGAAAAATGAGAAGTTCTTAAAGAAGAAGACAAACAATTGAAATAAAAAGAAAGGACGTAAGGCCATATAGGATAACAATATTAGTTACGGTATAGGGAATCCAAAAATATATTGATAAGTATACGCTTTATAGCCAATAATAATGAGGTATACTCTTCCTCAAATTCTTATGATCATAATAGTGATTATGATGTTGACCTTTCATATAATAAGTTAGTTGAATGTTTAGACCTCGTAAGCTTGAAAAAGAAGAAACTATCTTTTAAGTATAAGCATATTTAAAAGCTTTTAGATGTATGCATGATTAAGAATGAGAAATTAAAATATGATATGCATAGCATGATAAACATAAGATGTGGTTGTTGCTAATGATAAAGTAAATAATTTGTTGCATAAACATGAGGCATTAAATAAGGAGATTGATGCCATCAAATAATCATAGTCTAAATTCATTATAGAAAATGAAAAATTTAAAAACATACTTAGAAGCCAAAAGAGCTCTAACGATAGTTTCACTTATAGAAGTGCAACATCCAATGATAAGATAATTTTTATTTGGAACAATCATTTACATGATGAGCCTATACCTAACTTTTCACATAACCTAAATTTTCACATAAACATGTTACATCTTCTAAATATTCACAAAAGTCACTTATTCATCTATTATCATCTTTATCCCAAGTAAAAGGAAATTTTCATGCATTCGCATATGAGTTGCACTCTAAACTTAGAGGGTTCACAAAACAATACAAGCATAATTTTTATGAAAGATCATCCTAAAAGAACATCTAATAGACTTCTCATTCATATAAGTCTCTTTATCATCAAATTGACATGAAATAATCTCATAATCATTATAGATATCATTATAATCATAAAGGTGTGGTATATACTCCCACTCAATATAGAATATATTTTTGTCAAAAAACTTATGTCATTTACCAATTTATATGTAAGGCTTTTTCATTATATAGGAGATCTTCTAATTCTATATATATACAAAGAGAGCATTATATCACTTACAGCATCCACGAAGACCTAAAAATGCTTATAGCCTAAAACTTATAGGTCTTTCTCTTATAACACTAACACTAACACTTTCAATTCTCTTTCATATAAGTCTCTTTATCATCAAATTGACATGAAATAATCTCATAATCGTTATAGATATCATTATAATCATAAAGGTGTGGTATATACTCCCATTCAATATAGAATATATTTTTGTTAAAAAACTTATGCCATTTACCAATTTATATGTAAGGCTTTTTCATATATAGGAAATCTTCTAATTCCATATATATACAAAGAGAGCATTATATCACTTACAGCATCCACGAAGACCTAAAAATGCTTATAGTCTATACACTTATAGGTCTTTCTCTTATAACACTAACACTTTCAATTCTCATTATGTGAGATATTATTTTTATGAGAAATATATATATATATATATATATATCTTTGAAAAGATATTGGTTAAGTAAACCCACAAAGAGATGAGTTGATAAAAGGGTCAAGAACTAACTCCTAAGAACCTTATTTATGTGTGTACTTAATTTCTTTGCCTAGCCTATCAATATCAAGTGACTTCAAATGAATACTAATAATATTAATTTCTTTGCCTAGTCTATCAATATCAAGTGACTTCAAATGAATACTAACAATATATATGAACCGACAAAGATATGAAAAAGGGTTAAGCGCTAACTCCTAAGAACCTTATTTATGTGCGTACTTAAAGCATATTAATTTCTTTGCCTAGTCTATCAATATCAAGTGACTTCAAATGAATACTAATAATTAGTATCACTTCTATTAATATTAAATAAGCAACAAGAATGGTGTTTCTAATAATTGTTTTGAAAAGAAAATTACCAAGAGCTTTAACATAGGCCAAGGATATAATGGTGATAGATGCATATTTGACTATAATTTCACCTCATATTTGATGTCTTTTTGCTTGATATTTGATACTTTTGTTGTATATTTAGTACTTAATTTGCTTCAAGTGTGTTTACATAATATAATTGCCTTCTTGGACTTAAAAGAAAAGAATTTGGACAAAAACACGCATAAAACGAAGATTTGATGTGCATAAATGATGCATGGCCATGCATCAGGCTGTGCACATCCCCCAAGTTATGCAGTTTTGCGATTTTCAGAGAATTTGGTGATGTATGGTCTAGTGCATAGTTATGCACAAGACCATGCATCGACCAAAACCATAGAATTTCTTATAAAAGGACATAAACGGAGACTTGAAGAGGGAGTAGATGTTAGGAGACAATTCCAGATGTGGAGATCGTTCTCAAGGGGCGATTTTGATCCAGAAAAGCGGAAAACACAAGGAATTCATCAAAAGATCCATTCAAATAGAAGATCAAACCTCTAGATCATAAAAGTATTCAATAGAAGACAATCAAGGATATTTAGAAATATGAACCCATTGTTTTCGATTTTTTTTTGCTTCAGTGTATATTTGATTTCTTGTTCGATCATATGTAACTAAGCATCCTGTTAGTATTTAGGTTAGATGAACCTTATGTTAATACTTTCATATGTTCTGATTCTTTTATTAATGCAATTGGTTTGGTTGATTATTGTGATCTGATTACTGGTTTTATTTATGTTCTAATTAACCCTGAAATATTAGATCATAATCTGATTTCATACAAAGATATTAAGAAATCATATGTTTGAATATATCTACTGTAATTAGAAGGAGTTGATTCCAACCTTAGAGATAGGATGACATAAATCTTCCAGATTAAGGTTAAACCTAATAGAGGGAATCATAAATCGATAATGCAATCCTACAAACTTTAACCTGAGTAATTGAAAGTGTAAGCTCTCAATTAATGATCAACTCATAACCTAATTAGTTCTTAAGTGTTCTAATGAAGAATCGGGTCTTCATACGGGATCTCTCTCTGTACAAATTATAGATTTGATTAATCATGTGGCCTATTGAGTCACTTAACTCTCATTAATCTAACTCAATCATTTTTATTCAATTCACCCTCTTAGCTTATTACCGAAACATTCAAGCACTGCAATTAATCACAACACCCATTCAATAAGCATGAAAGATAATTAGATTAACATTAAATCAATTCAAAAATCCCTAAAGAGTTTAGAAAATCATCTAATCGAAACCCATAATCATTAGTGTAGGAAAATCCCGGGAGGTACATCACATGTACCAGGTGCGGAAAACAAAACTTTTTTGTTACCGGGACTTCCCGA
>JAOSBP010000009.1:8047003-8058139 GCA_027563825.1 Erythroxylum mucronatum
AATAATTGGAAGTTAAATAGAATAAATCAATCCTAGGAAGATCATCTAGGTTGACTCACAGTACGCTCCAATTTATGATATTTCCTGGATGGTCTGGCAATGTCTGAATGGCGTCTGACTTGAGCTTCTAAAATCATGCAACTCACACATAATTCACATTACAAAGTCGATCAATCAAATACTTATTCATTTGTGAACATATATACATATGTCATATTCAATGCATGCCCAATAACTATTTCGGGTATGTTTCCTTTATTCACATCTCATGATCATTCATACTTCAATACTCATATTTGTCTAATTTGAACTTAAGTTTACATCTCAATAACGCAAATTTGTTCTAAGTTCATCACTCAATCATGTACTAAGGTTTATAGCTCAATACACTTGATTATTATAACATCATCAATCACTCATTCACCAATCCTTTTCTAGTGAATTTAGATAAAAATGAATTTTGTTATAGAGGAAGGACAATGTGTGAGGAGCTTGTGGTTCAAATTTCAAGTTAATTAGAGGTTTAGAGAAGGAGTTACGGTCAAAAGAGTGAAGAGTGTTGAAAGTTGTCAAATAGCTGTGCATCTTCACTGTCACGATCGTGCTTGTGCATGATCATGCACTTCCTGATGCTTACTCTTTGTCACGATCGTGCTTGTGCATGATCGTGCAACTCCTTAATGTTCCCTTTCTGGCACGATCATGTTTGTGCATGATTGTCCACTACCTCTTATTCAAGCATTATACCAATTTTTCTCAAAACAGACTTTCAGGTCAATTTTACATTGCCATTTTGACAAGGAAAATGAAGTATTTAGGCAATACATTCTTCTAAACAAATGTTTCCATATGTCTTAAGTTTCTAATGAATTAAAATTAATACAATGTGGTTTATTATTCCTAGGGTGATACCCAAAATTCTACAGACTGTTCTCAAACACTAATAGAATCCAAAAACTCAATTTAAATCCAAAGTTTGAAAATCTTAGCGATAGAATTACAATTCGATTACTCATCAAAAATATATCCATATGTCTTTAGTCTAAGATAAACTTAAAATCATCCCATTGGGATGTCTGCAGATCAAGATATGGCTAAAATACAGATGCATGTTCAGTGAAAACACTACAGCTAACATATTCCAGCAATTCTTCTTTCACTTTTCCAGACTTTTTTTTATACTTTATACCAAAGTTAAAACAACCTCTTTATAGTCCATCAATTATACATCTATTAGGCCTAAATCATACTCCAATTCCTCATTAATAACCTCTCCTATTCTAGTTCAAAATTATTCAATTAATAGCTCACAACTCATTGTCTTTCATACATCAAAAATCAAACCAGAAACTATTACATTATTATGCATATAGTCCTAGTTATTTTTCAATTCAAGCACACTTAATTAACATCTTTCTTTAGCATAAATCCACCTTCATTATACTTCAAATCCATACCTAATTCATCCACGAATCAATCTATATCCCATGGTTTTGATCCATTAAGAGCAAGCATTTAAAACTTCTAAGTTCAATCAACGTATTTCCAGCACATATCATCACCAACATTACATGCATTTCATTCCCATTCAAGCATAATTCACATAATACTAAGCATGCTGTGAAGATCAGATTGCTATTTACTTATTAGGCTAACAATTTAACTCAAAACTCTAGATTATACTAGCCATCCAAGCAGGTAAAATTCATCACAAACTCAAGGTAAAGATGAGCTAATTTTGGCAAAAACATAAGACAACAAACAAATGGTTTTCTTGGCAATTTGGTGAAGGATATACATATGGTTTTGGTGTAGAAACTTAGCTAGGGTTGAAACAAATTTTCAAAGGAAAAGCAAGAGCAATTTTGGTGAAGGAAACAAGAAAGGAAGCAGAAACTTGGGTGCTGGAATTTGCCACGTCGATAAGCTAGGTAGGTGTCATTAATTTACAAAGACATATGTCCTAAAGTATGCTAACCATTTGTTCAACAATTATGCTGCACTAATCCACTCATTGTGCTGCCTTTTGTCACCTATTAAACAGTCCATCTGTCTCATTATAATTAGTCCACATGTCACATAATAATTGGTCCATTTGTCAAATTAATTACTAGTCCATTTGTCACCAATTTAACTATGTCAAATGTCACTCAATTTCAGGCTTAATCATCCTAATTTTCATATATCAATTTTTTTACCACTTGGCATTTTTTTACCAAATGTACATTTAATTCACCAATCTGTCAATCAATAACATTTAATCCCAATTTACTAATTGAAATCTAAACATACCAAAATTTGAGACATACCAAATCACAATTCACCTCATGTTCACTTAACTTCTTTCATACTTCGGAATAAGTCAATTGAGTGCATACGCTATCTTTATAATGTGTAAAAATATAAATTCTTGTATGAATGCTAACATTATGCATGTATATGCAATACTTAATATAGGGTTAAGCCCTAAGCATACATTAGAAAATAGGATATTACATCTTCTCTCCCATAGCTTCTCCTGCTGCATTGTCCACCGTGTACTAACGTTGTTGTGTCAATCTATCATAAAAGAACTGGTTCTATATGTGAGGTGGAAAATAATGGTATGGACATTGTATTAGCAGAATTTTGAAGCATTCCCTCATGGAATGCCTCTCCCTCCATCTGAGCAAAGGTAGCTATCTTTGTCCACAACTCAGAAGTCTTCTTATGGGAATAAAATTTTCCTATGAATTTGTTGTACACTTCCTCCCATGTAGTCAATGAATCAGATCGAAGGGTCATCAACTATGCCTTAGCCCGATCCTTCAATGTGAATGGGCATTGGGAACCATATAAACGATGGAACTTGTTGTAGTGAATGGTCTTCAATTCATAGTTTCTAGCTCCCTCTTCTAAACGTTTGCACAAAGTGGCAGTACCAATTACTACTCTAGCATACTCCTTCATTATTGGCTGCCTTTCACCCATCTCTTAATCTTTAGGCTTAGGTTCCTCAAGAATGTCTTCAAAGTCCCTTTGAAGTCCTCTTATTCAATGCACGTTATCAATAAAGGGAGCGAGTTCACTTTCTCGAGATCTCCTTCCTCGCATAAACAAAATAAAGACAACATTGAATTAGTAACAAAAACTACTAAAACAACTTAATGAAATAACACGACAAAAATGTATGCATGAATAGACAAAAACAATCATAATTAATTTAAGTCTAGATGCTAAAAACCTCCCTGGAAATGGTGCCAAAAACTTGTTGTTCCAAACAAGTTCTAAAAATACCTAGGCTATCCTACTCGCAAGTATATGAGGTAATTGTAGTTGATTACCAAGGGTCGTCTCCCATGGAAGTGAAATTGGTCCACTCAAATTAATCTTGACTAAAAATGAAAACAAATCTAATCCTAAACATTCTATCCTGATTTGTTGAGTAAAGGCTTTAAAGAAAATTACATAATTAGACTAAAAAATGAATTGATTTAATTGGAAGCAAAAATGAATTGATTAATCGGTGTGGAAACTTTTGAGAATTAATTTCACTAATTTAATCTCCTATGCATGACGAAGGTGAATTAATGGGATAATTGTCTTGCTAAAATTACTAATTGGGTTCTAAACTTAATTCAAATAACAAACTACTCTAACTTTCGTATTCGACAAGTTTATCATCCAAATTAATTATTAAACCCAACTAATAATTGCCTACTTAAGTTAATATATTTCTAATTATTAACCCAAGCCTCTATAGTTTCTTGTTCCAATATTAAAATTCTTCTCTCGATCCTTTGTTTAATACCTAAATGATGCAAAGTTTGGCCACACTATGTCACCCATTTAGCTCAGAAACTATAGCAAATAATAAGACAATGAAACAGTCCCTTCATCATGCATAATCGACTAAACTAGCTACATTAATTCTCAAGAAAAAGAATTAGCCCATCATGGAGTAAACCAGATTCATCATCTTCATATATTTCAATCCCATCTTTGTCAGTATAAGAGAAGTATCAAAGTAATAAATCAAGTGAATAACCAAAATGAACTATCAAAAGCTAACAGAGTAGTGAGTCCAGTAAAGCAACAGAGAAATAATGCAACAGATAAAAAACATAATAAGCAAATAAGGATCATTCAAATGAGAGAGCTGGTAGTGGGTCTCTTGCCAATCTCAAGCTCTCTGCATCAGCTCTCGCCTTCTACCTCCACTTGGTTCTCACTTAGACAATCGAATGCACACACTGGCTTTCACCTCTACTTCCTTTCTCTTGGATGAAAGGAGTCAAAGGTTTACAAGTTCCTATTCTTGGACTTACAAGTTTCTCCATATCCTTAACCTATTCGATGAATTATGCCAATGGTTTCAGCAACAAATTACATGTTTAGTAAATGAAAAGAATTACCCATACAAAGATAGTTGGCAAACATAGCTATCAAAAGCTTAAAGATAGCCAAAATCTTGACTCTTAAACTAAGAAAATGCTTGACAACTCATTCTTTGGATGATTCAAATCATTGTTTCTTCCATGATTTTAAGCAGGCATATCTGAACTTGGTGATCAAGAATCCTTTCAAAGTGGAAACTTACGACTGCCTAATCTTATAGCATAATTAAATTTCTAGCAGGACTTATATTTTTGTTGATCATGTCTTATATTTTGAACTAAAAAATTTTCCAGCTTACGGTTCTTTCGCCAGTAAGGTAATCCTCCATGCTTGAACACTGCAAGTTCCTCTATTTCTTCCAGTGTATCTTCATAAAGCCTAGGAGTTAAAGGTCTTTACTGTAGTAATATGTTATGTCAAAGTTTATGGCGTCTTCTTGCTTCCTTAGATAAGTACTTGATGTTGTTATGTAGCAAATGAGAAAACCATTTTAAGCATTGGTGTAATGTTCGTATTGTTTAAATGTTAGTTAAAAAATAAAAGCATATTAATTGCCACTCCACTAGTTCATGTATGAGACACAGTGATCTACAGTGTCCACAAAGAATATGTCAAGTCCACAAATTAAATAATTACCTTTGTGTAATGTACTACAGAATTTTGATTGTGTTTCTTATTTTTTCAAATTCTTTTTTGTATGTTGTTATGGTGTTTATGGTTTGATATCTTGTTTAAAGAATTGGGCTTGAATTAACGGTTATCAAAAATCAATTAGAAGAAATTACATAACTAGTGTTAGACCCCGTTTTCGGAGCCCAACATCTAGAGTCATAAATTGTGAGCTTATTACCCTGTAGGGTTATGTCAATGAACCCTCATTAGCTATCATCCCTCAAGGGTGGCGTGCCCCCACCAATAAGTCACCATAATCAAACTCATTTCTCCTATTTCAGAACAGATTTTGGGAAACTTCAAACTAGAATTACAATTTGACTTCTTTAGAACATTTGTAGCTCTATGTCTCTATTTTATTTAGAAACAAGAATCATCTTATTTAGAGCTCTATAGATCAAGATATCATCAAAATACCGAAGTATGTTCAGTAAAATATCCAATTCATACTCTTCCAATCGATACCCTTTACTTTGACTCAATCAATATTTTTCAGATCAATACCAAAAGCTATAAATTTTTATGGAGACATAAAGAAATGTGTTAGGAATCTATTGGTTTAAAAATTAGGTCATTTGTAGGTCGGATGACAAAGTTATGGTCAAAAGAGTTAGAGGTGTTCAGGTGTGGGAAGACCTGCGGGTCACGATCGTGACTCAATTTTTGAAAATTTTTGCAGACTCATGATCATGACCTACTCGACCTGTTTTGGAAAAATAGACATGACGTTCACTAGAGATGTTAGATTAAGGTCATTCTTATACCGTTTTGAAGAAGACTTCTAGACCTACAACTTCCATGAAGACCCTAAAAAGATATTTTGCCTCCAAAAGAGTCAACATTTCAAAATAATGTAGCTGTCCTGTATGTCCATCCCATGCAGCCTCACAAACTTCTAATGATCATATCTCTCAACTCCGATATCCAAAAATTTCATACTTTATATCGTTAGAAAGCTAGAAAGATAAGCTACAACTTCTAAGATGAGGGACGATTAGAATTAGAAATGGATAGAAAATAGTCCACTTTGTCTAATTCAGCCTAGATTAATCCAGTTTTACCCTTGAAGTTAGAACATAAATTTTACCCTTATGAAAGACTTGAAAATTTTCCTAAATCCACTCCCTCTAATGCAACATCATTTATAACAATTCAACTACAAATTTTATTTTATTAAACTCTCTAATCTCTACTCATTTGATTCATCACCTACACCCAATTCTCAACATCCACAAAATCCTATCTTTCATTTCCATAACCTCTCACTAATAAGTAACAACAATTAATGTGCAAAATTTGTCAACTCAAGTTGATAACTTCTTCAAGTATACCTAATTTCAACTCACATCATCCATACATAATTCATATTTCATTAACACTAAAAGATAAGAGTTTACAAAGCTTTAATGGGCCTTTCAAGCCACAATACATCAGTTTGAAAAATCCCAAAATACAACAGATTCTTGAACAAATAATACTTGAAATGCGACGAAAGCCTTGTGTTTACAAAATCTAACTTAAAATACAAAATAAGCAGAATTCAGAGAAATGCCTTTATGCTCAACCACTCAATCTCTTGCTCATCACCTGAAGATAGGGATGGATGGAGGTGAGCTTAAAAGCTCGTGGGTAACAAGTTTATAAGGAGAATAAGCAAAACCGTTGAAATGTTCATTTATCGTATAAAGGTCATAATGAATTCATAAAACTCATAATTCTCAAATTCTCAGTCAAATTCACAATTCTAGCTCAAAACTCATAGTTAAAATATCATCACATAAATATAGAATATACATTTAACCATCAATGCAGAACACTCAAATTATTCACCGTACATGACAATTCAAAGATGCAATGCACAAACAAATGGCTCAAGGGTTCCATGGAATGAAATAAAGAAACCGAAGTTTACACCATGAACAGAATGAGTCCATTCTCTTTAGATCCCATGTGTCACAAGCGAGCAGCCGGGAGAAGGCTCTTGTCAACGTGCACGTGACGAATGAAATGGTTCTAGTCTTGCCCAAATGAAAGCACATATTGTAACATCCTGTTACCCATGATAAGGTTTGATTAGGGATATGAGAAATTTCTGAGAAACTAGAAAATGCATATCATGTGTAAGCTAAATATGAAATCACCTTTTTGAACATTAATATGATTGTACATGCATTCATGATATTTTCGTGGTATAATTGAGTTATTAATGCAATTAGAGTTGATTTGGCAATTTTGGTATATTTCAGATATTTTGGTCTATTTAGGGTACTTTGGAATTTTGGAATTTATGATAAATTTTAGGAAAATATTAAAATTTGAACCAATGAAAGTTTGACATGTGGACTAGTTAATTGGATAACAAGTGGCCTACATGCATAATGACACATGGCAGTCCTTTGGGTGACAAATGTATTACACGCAAAGAGTATACGCAGCAAGTGTTTTTAGATGGAAAATTCATCAGCTCTCACTTGCTGGTTTAGTGTAACTTTCTTCACTAAAAATCCAATACTGAACATCAAGTTGCTTATTCTGTGCAGTTGATTCATTCTCACTGCTACAAACCTTGTTGAACTAAGTAAGTGATTTTTGATGATGTTTTACCGTGTAAATGAATACATGCATGAGAGGTTTAAGAATTTCAGTTCGGTGATGAATGAATTAGATGATGGATTTGTGAAATAGGAATTGTTCAAAAATAGTATGAAATGGGCTCTGTTTTGGATATGCAAAAGTTCACGAAAGTTGATGTAGGAATATATTTCTATTTTGGCTTAGAGAAATCCGAATATGGTTGTTTTTATTGTTCATGCGCGAATGTGAGGAGTGTTTATCCAATTATGCTCTGTTTTTGGTGTTAGTGTGAAGCCCTATATTTGGATCTATTGTGGGTGATTTTGAATTGTGTTAGGAGTTGAATGAAGTGAAAGTGATAATGAAAGTGAATAGTTTTGTGTTCGTTGATAGTATGAGAGTTGGAAATTTACAATAGAGTGAGAAAGTGGAAATGAAGGTTCGAATTTATGATATTTGATGTATAGGATTGTTCTGTATTATTTTGAAGATATGGTGAGTATAGAAATGCATGATTAATAAGTTAGAAGGGTTGAAGTTTGAGAAAGAAAAGAGTAAATCTGGAAATGAAAAGGGAAATGGAAGAAGAAGAAAGAAAAGCACCGCCGTGCTTTTGCACAATGGTGATTTCTCAAAAACATTCAGCAAAGTTGCTATCGAGCTTTTGCACGACAACGACTTCATAGGATGAGTGAAAATCGCTATCGTGCCTTTGCACGACAGCGACTTCGAGGATTAGTGAAAGTCGCTATAGTGCAAATGCACGGTCGCGACTTTCAATTGATTTTTCTGAAACTTTTATTTCTGCACATCCTTAAATCGTTTTGTTATAACTTCTTCATCTGATATCCAAATGACTTGCTTCTTAAACCAATAGTTTCATAAGACATTGATCTACATCTCCACAAAAAATCATAGCTTTCTAAAATGGATTGTTGATGAATCTAAGATGGAAATATAACTGTGCTGAAGTATGATAACTGGGATGATATTTACTGAACATACATCGGTAATTGGACTATATCTTGATCTGTAGATCTCATAATGAGATGATTATTAATTATGATTACACTAGAGACATAAGACTACAAGTTGTATGAAGAGATTAAATTCTATTTCGGCCTCTAAGAATTTCAGAATCTGATTGGAAATTGAAATAAGAATTATGCTTAAGCTTAAGAATAGTATAAAATCTTTTGAGTATAACTTTCAATATACTTAACCAAATTGGATGAACTTGGTATCATTGGAAACTTAAGACATTGGAGTACAACTTTCTAGAAGTAAGTGTTACCTAATTTTGTCATTTACCCTATTAGATTAATTATGCAAAGTTGACCTATAAGCATGTTATTAGAAAAATCTGAAGTGGTCAATTAGGTTATGAAATTGATTTCACATTGTTTTATTTTGATCCAAATTATAAGTACAAATGATATTAATGAGGGCTTTGATATCTGAATGATTTGATGATAAGTATCACAATAAGATACTCGGAATTGTCATTGATCATGCATTGTGCATATTTTATATAAGTACATATGCATAAAGGAATACTTATACATTTGTGATATTTGTAAATGTGTTGTGTATGATATAGAGGAGCTCTTTGGACGCCAGTTAGACATTGTCGGACCATCTAGGAAATAGCATATTGGAACATAGTGTGAGTCAACTCAGATGAATTTCCCACGATTGATTTGATTTTATTTGTTAATCTTTCAATTATTGAATTGTTGCAATTTGTTTCTGAATTCCGGACTTAAAGTCTGAGGAGTAAATATTTGGGACTATATTGGAAGTGTTCTAGCTTGTTTGATAATTATGTATGAAATGTGGATTCTTAACAAATGTTGAATGCCAGACTTAGGTCCGAAGATTGTAAAATTATGATTTTGTATTATGCTATGTGAATTCTCAACAAAAGTTGAATGCCGAACTTAGGTCCGATGATTGTGAAATTCTGACTGTGCTTTATAAATGATTGTGATATATGGCAAAGTTTGAATTGTTACATTTCATAAAATGAATGCTCAGATAAAGGCGTTGTGACTGGAGTAGCCATTATCAAGCGCTTGCACGTAGAGCTTTGCTTTGTGGTATATGATTCTGCACGTAGTGTAACATCCCATTACTTATGGGAAGTTTAAAAGGAAAATGTGAGTGATTAATGAAAGTTAGAAATGCATTTTTCCATGCTCATGCATAATATGTCACACTTATACACGTGAAGAGTGAAATTGTTGCACATGAAAATAATTGTACATGCACTCATGAATAATTTCGGGTATAATTGAATTGAATTGGGATTTTTGGAAATATTAGTGATTAATAGAAATATTGTATTTGTGAATGTTGGTGAATGTAAGAGTTACTTTTGAAATTTATGGAGTATTGTGAAAAATAGGGAACAAGAAATTAAAAGATATTTGGAGATAATTGGATTGTAAAGATGAGAGTTAAAGAATTTAGTTCAAAAGAAACTTGGTTAGAGTTTAGACCATAGGAAAGTGACAAGTGACAAGTTGCTTGTTGTACTTTTGCTAAAAGTAGGTTACTGTTCTCTGAGAATTGAAAGGTTAAGTTTTGTCCAGATAACTTCTTCATAATCACCTTTTTCGAAATTGTTCCCAGTACATAGAGTTTTTCTTCAAACATCTTCTAAGAGATTTTTGTGTTTTTTCCTTTTCCTAAACAAATCCCACCTTGTAAGTTGTTTCTTCTGCCTTAAGCAAAACCAGAAGATGGTTAATGTTCATAGTGGTTTACGTGATTTGCTTGGAGATTAAGGCCTGAAGATAGTTGAAACTTTTGGAGTTTTCAACACTTAAGTAGTGAGTAAATCCTCTAGGGTTGGGGATTTATGAAATAAAGTTGATGAATTTACTGTCATTTGCATGGAGCATGGCACTTACGTATATATATATATATATATATATATATATTCACGAACACTGTTGATGAGAGGAAAAAAAATGGGTTATAGTGTTGATTTAGTTTTGATAGATTGTTAGTGACTAGATGATGTAAAAGTGATTTTGGAGTTAGAAATAACATTGAGATGGGATGTAGGGTTAGTGTAGAATATTAAAGTTGGAAAGGTGAAACATGCTCTGTTTTTTCACTAAGCATGTATGAATATATAGGTGTTTATTCGTGAGTTGAGGACAACTTAAAGATGTTCAAGAAAAAAGGTTTTTGAGTTGAGGAGTATAGATAATATCGTCTTAGGTTGACTTTTGCTTTGTCTTAAGTTGACCGTCTGTATCGTCTTACATTAACTTTTGCTTCGTCTTAAGATGACCGTCTATATCATCTTAGGTTAACTTTTGCTTCGTCTTAAGTTGACCGTCTATATCGTCTTAGGTTGACTTTTGCTTCATCTTAAATTGATCGTCTGTATCGTCTTAGGTTGACTTTTGCTTCGTCTTAAGTTGACTATCTTTATAGTCGTAGGTTGACTTCTGCTTCGTCTTAAGTTAACCATCTATATTCGTCTGTAAAGACGCTTCG
>JAOSBP010000009.1:8080608-8090942 GCA_027563825.1 Erythroxylum mucronatum
CTTGTTGGAAGGATATTTGGGCCTGAATTCTTTCATTTTTGTGTGTATCTGCTTAATTCCATATCTCTCTAGAACTTATTTTAATTCTTGATCAAAGCTTAATGAACAAAATTTTTGTTAATATGATAGAGGCATTCTTTTGAAAACCCTTCCTACCCAACCACAAACTCTAAACATTTAACCATTGTTAGCCCCTTTGAGCCATCTTTTTGAGTACATGTATATTTCCACAATTGTTGTAAATATTTGATCTCTAGTTAAAAATTTTATATATATATAAAGAGAGGTGGCTTTCTCAAAAAGGAAAAACAAAAGAAAAAGTTCAGAAAGCTTTCTCAAAAGAGAATAGTTATTGAGAAAAGTCAAGGAAGCAAAGAAAGTAAAAATAATAATAATAAAAAGGCTTTTTCAAAAAGGAAAGAAAAAAAAAGTTCAGAAAGCTTTCTAAAAAAAACCATTTTCTTTCGCATCTTTGATGTTTGTTCATGTGGAAAATAATTGTTATGCATGTTACTCATCTTTTTCTTCAATTCAATCCATTTCATTTAAAGACTCAAGTTAGCTTTGAGGAAAGAGTTTGAAGTTAAAGACTTAGGATAAATGAAGTATTTCCTAGGCATGGAAGTAGCTAGATCAAAGAAAGAGATTTACATCTCACAAAGAAAGTACATTATTGATCTCTTGAAGGAGACAGGAATGTTAGGATGTAAACCAAGCATCACCCCCATTCAAAGTACAAAGTTTGAAGATGAAGAAGATAAATTGGTTAACCATGAAGAATACCAGACACTAGTAGGAAGGTTAATTTATTTGTCTCATACTGGACCAGATATTGCTTTCGCCGTAAGTGTTGTAAGTCGATACATGCATGCACCAAAGAGTAAGCATTTTGAGGCAGTTTATAAGATCTTAAGGTATCTAAAAGGTACTCCTGGGAAAGGATTATTGTTCAAAAAGGGAGATCAAAGAACAATTGAAATATATACCGATTCAGATTGGGCAAGTTCAAAGGAGGATAGACGATCAACCACTGGATATTGCACCTTCATGTGGGGAAATTTGGTCACGTGGCAAAGTAAGAAGCAAAAGGTGGTAGCCAAGAGTAGTGTAGAAGCTAAACTTAGAACAGTTGCAAAAGGAATTTGTGAAAGTCTCTAGTTGAAAAGAGTACTTACAGAATTGAAAATCAATTTTGAGTCACTTATAAAGCATTATTGTGATAACAAGGCAGCCCTAAGCGTTGCACACAATCCAGTCCACCATGAGAGAACAAAACATGTTGAAGTTGATCAACATTTTATCAAGGAAAAGATAGAAGATGGAACAATATGTCTCACTTATGTACCAACAATGAAGCAGATAGCAGATGTATTACCAAACGACTTCAAAGACAAGTATTTGAAGAATGTATTGGCAAGTTAGACATGATTGATATCTATGATCCAGCTTAAGGGGGAGTGTGTTCAATATACGATAATATCACATAATATTGTGATAATCTGATTGTAATAAGATTATATTGATTAGTTAGCACTATCTTAGGGATTAGCATTATCTTAGGATTATTTCCTTTTTTTGTGTAGATTCTCTATGCCATTCATGTATATATGTACTACATTCTCTAAGGAATAAACATACAGAGCAAAACAGCTCTTATTCACACTATGGCTTGCAATGAACCAAAAGTTGAATACCTTAGCCAGACTTGGGTTCTTGTCCATTTCCAAAACTTGCAAGCTCTAGAACTTAGAGAATGAATCTCACAAACACCTAGCTTTCAGTTGTCAATACACTTCCACTACCTGATCCTATCTTCAAAACTTGTGCATGCTGACAAATCAAAATGGCACTTGGAATAACATAGTCAATTGGATGTGCAAGGCTACTAGGGGCACAAATGACCACTCAACTCATGCTTTTGCCTGCCTTATATACTTAATCTGGCAGTTAAGAAATAGCAAAATGTAGAGACAACAAGCAAAGATTCCTCAAGCACTCTCCGGTCTCCTCAAAGAGATGGATATAGCTGTTGTTAAAACTAAAAGGTATTACTAAGATGGAAAATAAAAGATTAGCAGAAAACTAGGGCCTGGTTTGATGCTTAATCAAGTAGATGCTAACCAGCCTATATCTAAAATAGCAAGGCCATACTTCTAGGATTCAAAGCCAATGATTCTTTGACTTGAGGCTCTTCAGATGCATCCCATCTGCCACTAGTTGGAGAGCTTCTTATTTATAGAGAACTTGATTGTCTCTATAACTAATTGATATCTGCATTGAGTTCCAAAATATGTTGCGTAATGGTTTTAGGCATGGTTTAAATTTTCTCCTTGCCTTCAGACTTGGGGCTGTCAAGTTAGGTACTATAATTTAGTACGTAACTTGAGAGGTTGAATAATTGAAGAAATTAAATCAATGTCCACACAAACTGTAATCAAAACCAATCCCATAGTCAATATATAGAAAGGCAAGATAAAATTTCGACTTACGTTCCAGAGAATCCGAGAATTCCAGCAGTCAGAAGAGACCCAAACTGAAGCCAAAGAAAAAGAAAATTACAAACAACGTTCTAATTTGGACATTGTTTACACTTCAAAAACAAGAAAGTTGAAATAAAGCAAGAAATGGACAAAAGTGCAAAATGAGAAACTCACAATGTTGGGATTTTTCGTGACGGGGGCAGCAACAAGGGCTGCAGTGTGAACCAAATGGTAAAGCGACGCTGTTTGCCATACCTTCTCGCCCCCGTGTATAATCACATACATATAAGAAAACAAGATCAACCCCTTTCTTTACTCAACCAAAGCCAACTGATTAAAGTGTAACAATTGCAGAAAAGAAACAAATGAAATGTAAAGAGCACCTCTTTATAAGCAGGATTTTGGGGTTTGAAGACGTGCGCACCATAAGTGCCCAGCCCAAGAGCGGCCATTCCTGTCAAAATATATGAAGTAAGCAAAGCATAAAAACGCAGATAAGAAATAGGTGAGAGGAAGACGGAGAGGAAAGATTAGCGAGAAGTCCTGACCAGAGACAGCTGCTACTTTGTGCCACGTAGAAGGATCCATACTTTTGCTTTCTTTTTTCCTTCGGGCTTCTCTGTATCTGATTGCTGGTTGACGTTCTATAGCCAGTCTTTCTAAAGGTGGGAGATGCAACAACGAGACTACATATGTTAACAGAACACCGATGTCTTTTGCAATGGCTTAGGAAGACTGGAGTACTTTAACAGTGGGCTTTTGTTACTCTTCCGCTCGAGTCAAAGTAAATTTGACTGCGAATGGGAATTTGAGGATTATCTTCGCTTATTTTCTTCATTTTCGTTAATATTTTCCATATTTTTATTTTTGTTAATATTTGATTATTGTGATTAATAAAATTCGTGAAATTCTAAAAATATCTGACTTTATCTTCATTTATGTAATTTTTAAGTTTCATATTCAAACACATTAGTTATTATACATTTAAAATACGGTCATTTATTTAATGTTAAAAAATTATAGACGAATAGTCACATAATCCTTTCAAATGTCAATTTTACGTAATTCATTAAATACATCACTAAAATATTAATAGAAATAATGTTATAAATTGAATTATTCAATTTTCAAAAATGTAGACATTTAATTAAAAATGAAAAGGTTAAATCCTAAAATAAAATATTTGAAAAAAGTTTACCACTTAATAATTCATTATCCTTTACATGATTGATAGTCTTGTATTCGATAACTATAAATGGAATATATGGTATACTAGGCCAATTGAAGCCTTAATCATCAATTCATTTAGGAATCACCAAAAATTTGTAAAATCATTTTATAGTACTAAATAAAGACAAGCTCTCCATGAAAAGAGAAACAAAACAAGATCATATAAGATACATAATAAACAAATACACACCACTTAATAAATATAAAAATATATGCCTCACATCAATATTCGTTCAACAAGGATGAAAGTAGATAAAATTTATTGAGAACAAAGTCTAAATAAATAAAAAGAACAAACTTATTGCAGTAGTTATTGAAAAATTATTTAAATTATATAAAATTATTAATACATAAATCATAATAAAGTAAGGATAACAATTCGTATCTTATTATGAAGCTTGATCTTTTTCTTGTTGTTTCTCTCAAACCGTTTTCGAAATCGGTTCATCTCAACCGTCATAGTCAAATAATTGTTTGGCCTCTAACAGTATTTACATAATACGTTGAGAGAACTATGCAACTATTATTGAGAGGGTTAGGCAATGAGTGATAGTCCCCTTGGAATTTAAGCCCATTTATAATAAACTTTAGACATTTTAATAATTTAATTGAAATAAAATTATAATTTCAATTAAACTTTAATTAGATTTACAATTAATTCTAGCTAAATATCAATTATATGCAAATAAGATTCAATATCTTATATTGATTTTTATTTATTATATATCTTATATTAAATCATAAAGTTTCTCAAACTTTACAATCAAGTTCTACTTGATTAAAGTACTTTTTTCTCTTCAACTTGTTCTTTTTGTGTGACCTATTTGGCAATTGATATAAATTATAACCATAAATCATACTTAGGATTAGATAAATTAAACTCATTTAATTTATCTTTAATTATCTAGTTAAATAATTTATATTTATAAATCAAGATTGACGTATAGTAATATATGATAACCACCTATATATTTAGGAATGTCAAAGTAGTTTTGACAAATCTTTATGTGAATGATTTTTTTGTATAATTTAATCATTTCATCAGATAATATTTTGAGTAGATATAAAGCATATAATTAATCTCTACTCTATTTTGAGTCCAATCACATTAGTTGTCCACTATTTGTAATTGAGTCAATTAATGACATTTGAAAACTATTTTCAAAATGACATTTCACCTTAACCAAGGATTTTTCGAATCAACACTAATAAAAAACAATAGAACATTCACCCTAATTACTTTAGGATAATAAATCTTGTATTGATCACTCAATCACCTTCATATAATTTATATTATATCTAATGACTACTAACTGATTTATCCTTGACTAAAATAGGTTGTAAGTAGTATCAAAACACAACAATTCATATATGAGATAATTTTGGAGATCTCAAGTCGAAAGATTATTTATAGAATCATCACAAGTTCACTTTAAATTTTCTAAAAATGATTAAAGCATAAATCGTAGTAAAGCAAAAAATCATAATTCAAACCTTATTTCGAAGCTTGATCTTTTTCTTATTATTTTCCTAGAACTGTTTCTAAAATTGGCTTATCTTAAGTATCATAGTCGCACAAATGTTCAACTTCCAATGTTATTTGCAAAACAAGTTGAGAGAATTCTATAACTATTATAGAGAGAGTTAGGCAAAGAGTGCTAGTTCTCTTAGAGTTTAATCCTATTTATAATAGATTTTAGAAATAAAATTATAATTTCAATTAAACTCTAGTTAAAATTACGAATAATTCTGATTAAATACCAATTATGTCAAAATAAGATCTAATATCTCATATTAATTTTTATTTATTAAATATCTCATATTTAAACATAAAGTTTCTCAAACTTTACAATCAAGTCCAACTTTATTAAAAACACTTTTTTCTCTTCAACTTTTTCTTTATGTGTGGCCCATTCAAAGTTTTGAAATTTGTACCGTACCAGTCAGTGGCCAAAAAAGGGTACAAAAACGAGTGCTCTAGACCAGACTAGTGTACCAGTCTGTACTGACCTATTTCGATTAGTACCGGCTGGTATTCAAAATACCAGTCATATACCGACCAGCACCGAAAATTTGAAAATTTCCAGGGGTATTTTTGCAAAAAAATTCTTTAAAACTCTCTTCTCCCCCTACCCACCAACCACCACCCGTCGCTAGAACTAAAATCTAAAATAGATCCAGATCCAGATCCAAACCCGACCCAATCTGACATTGAATTGATTTTTGATTTCTTGGGTGTGTTTTTTGCTGTTAAATTTGAAAAAAATCATTGTATTTGATTATTTGTGTACGTTTTGTAATGGAAATTGCTGGAAATTATTGGTATGTTTTGTGATGAAAATTATTAGAAATTATTGGAATAAAGTTGTTAGAAATTATTGGAAATGAAAATTGTTCAAGTAAGTTTTTGTAATTGTTGAATTGAAATGGTTGGAAATGAATTTGTGATGGTTGAAATTGTTGGTTGTTGGAAATGGAATTGTTAGTAGTTGGAAAGGAAATTGTTGGAAATTTAGAAATAGAAATTGTTTATATATGTTTTGTGATGTTTGAAACTTTGAATTGAAATTGTTCAAAATTGTTGGAAATAGAATTGTTGAAAGTTATTGGGAATGGAAAATGTTGGAAATAGAAATTGTTTATGTATGTTTTGTAATGGTTGAATTGAAATTGTTGGGAAATGTTGCAAATGAAATTGTTGAAATTTGTTGAAATGAAGAAATGAAAATGGTTAGAAATTGTTTAAAATGGAAATTTTTTGTATATTTCATTATTTTGTGAATTGTGAATTGTAAATTTGTGATGGTTGAAATTGTTGGTTGTTGGAAATGAAATTGTTGGAAATTTGGAAACGGAAATTGTTTATGCATGCTTTGTGATATTTGAAACTTTGAATTGAAATTGTTCAAAAGCGTTAGAAATGAAATTGTTGAAAATTATTGGGAATGGAAAATGTTTGGAAACGGAAATTGTTTTTGTTTGTTTTGTAATGGTCGAATTGAAATTTTTAGAAAATATTAGAAATGAAATTGTTGAAAATTGTTGAAATTATGAAACAAAAATTGCTAGAAATAATTGAAAAGTGAAATTGTTTATGTATATTTCATCATTTTGTAAATTGTGAATTTGTGATGATTGAAATTGTTGGTTGTTGGAAATGAAATTGTTAATTGATAGAAATGAAATTGTTGGAAATTTGGAAATGGAAACTGTTCATGTATGTTTTGTGATGTATGAAACTTTGAATTGAAATTGTTCAAAATTGTTAGAAATGGAATTGTTGAAAATTATTGGGAATGAAAAATGTTGGAAATAGAAATTGTTTTTGTATGTTTTGTAGTTGTTGAACTGAAATTGTTGGAAAATGTTAGAAATGAAATTGTTGGAAATTGCTGAATTTAAGAAATGAAAATTGTTAGAAATTGTTGAAAATGGAAATTGTTTATGTATATTTCATTATTTTGTGAATTGTGAATTTGTGATGGTTGAAATTGTTAGTTGTTGGAAATGAAATTGTTGGTTGTTAGAAATGAAATTATTGGAAATTTGGAAATGAAAATTGTTTATGTACGTTTTGTGATGTTTGAAACTTTGAATTGAAATTGGTCAAAATTATTAGAAATAGAATTGTTGAATTGAAATCGTTGGAAAATGTTAGAAATGAAATTGTTGAAATTAAGAAATGAAATTTGTTATAAATTGTTGAAATACAAATTGTTTATGTATATTTCATTATTTTGTGAATTGTGAATTTGTGATGGTTGAAATTGTTGGTTGTTAGAAATGAAATTGTTGGTTGTTGGAAATGAAATTGTTGGTTATTAGAAATGAAATTATTGGAAATTTGGAAA
The DNA here is from genome assembly GCA_027563825.1 of Erythroxylum mucronatum. NCBI lineage: Eukaryota > Viridiplantae > Streptophyta > Magnoliopsida > Malpighiales > Erythroxylaceae > Erythroxylum > Erythroxylum mucronatum. The sequence goes on from JAOSBP010000009.1 coordinate 8,088,170, forward strand.
TGAAAATTGTTTATCTATGTTTTGTGATATTTGAAACTTTGAATTGAAATTGTTCAAAATTGTTGGAAATGAAATTGTTGAAAATTATTGGGAACGGAAAATGTTGGAAATGGAAATTGTTTATGTATGTTTTGTAATGGTTGAATTGAAATTGTTGGAAAATGTTAGAATTGAAATTGTTGGAAATTTTTGAAATTAAGAAATGAAAATTGTTAGAAATTGTTTATGTATATTTCATTATTTTATAAATTGTGAATTTGTGATGGTTGATATTGTTGGTTGTTAGAAATGAAATTGTTTATGTATGTTTTGCGATTATGTAAATGGTGCCCTTCAGCTTGATCTTCATCTTTGAAACTCTGAATTAAAATTGTTCGAAATTGAATTGTTGGAAATAGAAATTGTTTATGCATGTTTTGTGATTGTTGAAAATGGAAATTGTTTATGTATGTTTTATGTAATTATATTTGTTAAATAATTGAATTGTTAATTTTTGACTTATGGTGAATTGTATTCGATGAAATTGAATTGTATGATATATGAGTTATATTATATAAGATAGACATGCATATTGTGTAATGAAATTATATGTTCTTTATTTTGATATATGCATTCATTTATTTTTACAAATAAATGAAAGGAAGTTCAAGTACTCCCGATCAAAACACTTTAGGAAGATACAATGATTTAGCTTCGGCTCATGCTGCATTAGTTCTCGGTATGAGGAACTATACTATTTGCTTCTTTTGTAACAAACATTTGAAAGGTGGAGAAATGACCCGATTAAAGAAGCATTTAGCCGGGGTTAAATGAGATGTGGAAACTGTAAAAAAGTAAGCCATGATGTGAAGTGACAGATGAAAACTTTGCTTGAAGAATATCAGCATGAGAAAGATATAAGGGAAATGTTAAATTTTGAAATTAGCAGTGGAACTTCATTTGCTTGTTTTCGTGATGATTGTGGAAATGTTGAAGGTGATAGTGGTAGTGGTAGTGCTATTGTTCCATCCAAGGCCCAGTAAGAAGATAATATTACACCTACACCTGATGCTAGGAAAAGAATAAGGTAGGTGACTAGTTTTTTTGCACCATAAACAACTCCTAAAACTTAACCTTCAATTCGTAGTGCAAAGCAATTAAGAGATGCAGCTCATAATGTCGATATGGTAGTAGCTAGATAGTGGTATGATATAGGCTCATCATTTAATGCTTCTTAGTCTTACTATTATCAATCTATGGTGGATGCAATAGCCTCTTACGATCCGGGATACAAAGCTCCTTTGATTGATAACTTAAGAGGTAAACTTTTGAGTTGACCAATTTCTGAAATTAAAAGTTATTTGGTTGAAAGAAGAGTGAAGTGGGGTAGTTTTGGGTGTTTAATCATGCGTCATGGTTGGACAAATAAAAGACAAGAGTCTATTATTGATTTTTTTTATTCTGCAAATGGCTCAATGTTTTTAAAGTCTCTTGATGTATCTAGCCATATTAAAAATATTGATACTTTATTTGAGATATTTGATGAAGTTGTGAATAAAGTGGGGCCAGAAAACATTGTTCACTGACAATGATTTCACTTATAAAGTGGCAGGAAGAAGTTACAGAATAGGTATAATTCTTTTTTTTGGACTCCTTGTATTGCAAATTGCATTAACCTAATGCTAGAAAATATAGTGGATCATAGGTATTTTCTTATTATTGATGAGATTATGCAAAAAGCTAAAAAGGTGACTAAGTTTATATATAATTGTGCATGAGTTTTGAATTTAATAAAAAGGAAATTTATCAATGGTAGGAATTTGTGTCGTCCTAGTGTGACAAAAATTTGAGACAAATTTATTATCACTTCAGTTTTTTACTTCGATGAAGAAAGAGTTAAGACAAATGTTTACGAATGATAAGTTGGTCCTATCTCAGCATGCTAGGTCTAATGTTGGATTGGAGGTTTTCAGCATTATATTGAAAGATAGAGAATTTTGGTCTCAATGCCAATTTGTTATCCAATTTTGTAAGCCTTTGGTGAGGGTGCTTCGCTTGACTGATAGTGAAAAAAAGCCAACAATGGGTTTTTTTTTGTTGCCATGAAAAGAGCAAAGGAAACAATCAAGACCAATCTAAAACATAAGTCTTCTTTGTACACACTGTATCTTGCAATCATCAATGAGAGATGAGAAAGACAATTTTCTTCTCCTTTGTTTGCAACTGGGGCATTTTTGAATTCTAGTGTATACTTCAAACCAAATTTTACAAAGAAAGCTGAAGTTAGTAGAGGAATGTTATTCACTATTACAACAATTGTTGGTCATAAAATGATGCAAGACCTTTTAAGCTCACAAATAGAGCTTTATAAGCTGTCTTCTGAGGATTTTGAATTGTCGAATGCTATTCGACAAAGAGAAGAACTTTCTCTAGGTATTAGCTGTTTCTTTTTTCTTATTTGTTGAAAATAATTATCACTTTATTTTGTTTATAACACTACTTTTGTTATCTTACGATTTATAGTTTCTTAGAGTGATCAATTTAGAAGTGGTATTCTAGAATTACAAAGGTTTGTAATTTAGATTTTAAGTCAATGTGTGAGTGCAACGGGCTATAAACGGAACTGGAGCACATTTGAATTCATCCATTCTAAGAAAAGAAATAGATCGAAGCATAAGAGATTGAATGATTTGGTATTTGTTTGTTACAATTTAAAACTTCGAGAAATGTATGTTATTATCATTATTAATTTCGATATAATTTCTTATAATTTTCTAATAATTAAATTTTATTG
>JAOSBP010000009.1:8119294-8130868 GCA_027563825.1 Erythroxylum mucronatum
TTATGGTTTGACTATTTATACATACACATGGATCCTGGCTTTCGGGAACTTCCCGGAACAAAAAAGTTTTGTTTTCCGCACTGTGTTCATATGATGGACACCCTGGGATTTTCCTACAGTCATTTCATTCTCCCTTCTTCCATTATTAAAGAAATAGAGGCAAAACTTAGGAATTTCTTGTGGTCCGGAAAGGTGGTGTCAAAAGCTCATGCAAAGGTTAAATGGAATGATCTACGTAGACCCAAAAAAGAGGGTGGTTTAAGTATTAAGCATTTGTCTACTTGGAATAATGTGCTGATAGGAAAAAGAATCTGGGTTCTGTTTAATGATAGTGAAGCTATGTGGGTTAAGTGGGTGCACACTGTAATTCTTAGAAGGAAAAATTTCTGGAGTGCCCAACTACCAACTATAGTTCATGGAGTTGGAGAAAGCTTTTATATGTTAGGGATCTAATTGGGAACCAATTTAGATTTATGATAGGAAATGGGAATTCTACTTTCTTATGGCAGGATCTTTGGCATCCTAGAGGGATCTTGAAGGATCTCTTAACCCCCAGAGTGATCAATGGGTCGGAGCTACCTATGATAACAAGAGTGTCCGATGTATAATTAGAAATAATGTGTAGTGCTAGCAAGAGGCAATAATTGAGACCATACATACTATAAAGCCTCCACTGCATCAACCAGATTGTTCATGTCTTGATAAATTGGAATGGCTAGTAAGCTCATCAAAGACTTATACAAATGCTTTGACTTATAATTCCATGAGACCTCTAAATCAGTGTGTTCCTTGGCATAAACTGGTTTGGCATAAAAGAAATAGCCCTAGGTATTCCTTCATACTGTGGTTAGCCTTTCTTAATAAGCTGCAAACAAGGGATAAACTCCTTTACTTTCACATCCTAAATCACTACTCTTTGTGTGCCTTGGATAACGAGATTATTGATCACTTGTTCTTTTAATGTTCTTACTCTAAAACAGTTTGGTTACACTATCTTAACCACTTTCAAATCTACCTTCCTAACCTGACAAACCTTCAATCCATTCTAAATTGGTTCAACTAGCCAATAAATTTTAGAAACAGTGATCTCAATATTTTTATCATCCTCCTTTCTATTATTTTGTATAACCTTTGGACTGAAAGAAACCATCGAACCTTCAAAGATAAAGTTTTGGAAGTTGGGAGCATCAACACTAAAATGATCTTTCAAGTTATGGAATAACTTAGCTTAAACACCGAGAGAAGGTAATTGTTGGAGTGTTTTATTTTTTCTAATGTAATGTTTGCAAGTTTGATTTTAGGTTCAAAAAATTGGAGGGAAATCTATCCGTCTTCGGTATCTACAGAAATGGAGACACCAGATTCAGGGAATGCTTCAATCTCTAAAAAGCCTTAAAGTAATAGTCTTAAAAGCATCGTGTTGCAAGCAGTAGGGGGAACTCCTTCGACAATGGACCCTCCCTCGCAGTAAAAAAGAGGATTAAAATAGAGGTTATTCTAATTCCACTTCTTAAAAGTAGGAGATCCCCTACTCCTCTGTTTGGTTTCTTAAAAATCCAGAAGGACCCTTACGAGTTTTACCAAGGAAGGTTGGGTGAGAGTTGTGCAAGCATTCGACAAAGGTCTCAAGGACAAGATGGATGCAAGAAGTGAGGGGCAAGGGCCGTTCCTCATCACCTAAGCAAAGAAGATCCCACATTGTTTAGCAAATTAGAATAACACAGTTAAGATTCTTCAACTTATGATGTGTTGACCCAAAGTACTGGCTTTGTAGAGGAATGCTTGACTATTTTACTTTATTGCTTTATAATGTTAGTCTATAAATGGTTGTGTTCTAGTAACATGTGACTTTTCTATAAGGTCATCTTGGTTAGTAGATATGTATAGACTTGCAGTTGTCGTTTGATGTGATCATAAGGAACAATTTTTATAGGGTTCCTCATATCCTTAGGTAAGGTTATTCCTTTTGGTATAGGAAAGAGATTTGCATCATAGGCAATCTCTTGATTTATACATAACTCTTATTTATTTAATTTACTGATTTACTAAAAAAAAAAGATTATTGGTTTATGCCCTATAACCAATCTGTTGGTTAATGTTTAGTAATAAAATAGTTTAAAGCCATTCTTTATCTTATACAAATTTAGATGTATATGACAAAGTTTATATGATATTTATACATTGCAAATGAAACAATGATGAGATTATAATTATGCATTCATATTGCATTTATGTATTATCCCTAATTTGTTTGTAGTCATTATTCTATTAAGAATGGAAATTAATAGAACATAGAAAGACTAGCATACCATATATAACATCCCGCCCCCATATTAAGAGTTAGAATCCAAAAGTAAGGTACATGTGAAATCAATGAGAGGTTAAGAAAAATGCATTTTTCATACTCATACATATTGTTAGCATACATGCATAAAAATTTTGGATATTTTGCACACATTTAAAATGACTATGCATGCACTCATTGACATTCTGGGTATAATTGAATTGTAATGTGATATTGTTGAGAATTATGAATCTATTGTATAGGAAATTTAATTGGTAAGTGTAATTGTTAATTTGAATTTTGGTGAATTATTGGAATTATGTCCGAAAATGTAGGATATTATTGTAATAGGAAAAATGCCAATTTGGCAAGTAAATTGATGTATGGTTGGAAGTCGACTTCAGTAATTTTTTGGAGAATGATTGTGAAATTTAGAGACAAATTAGAGATGAATAAAAAAATGAATTTTAGAGTTAAAGGATAGGTGTATGATGATGTTTAGAGATGAGAAGTCTGTTTAAAGTGAATGTTGGAAAAAAAATAATGTACAGAAAAGTTGAAATGAAATGAAAGTGATAATGGAGATGAAAATTTCAGCAGTGGAAGGGAAATGTAGAACATAAAGAGGATGAATAACAGATATTTGGTTTTCAATGATGTAGAGTAAAATTTCATATTTAGTGGTACTATGAATGTGTTGTGAATGAGTTGAATGGAAATGGAGTAGAAAGTTAGAAATGAAAATTGAAGTGTCGGATTTAGTGAAGGAAGACACATTAGAGAAGTTGGTTGAGAAGAAACAAAGAAAAGAGAAAAGAGAAAAGAGAGGTAAAATTGTGATTTGAACTTCCATGATTAAACTGTATTGATCTAGGACGATTTTGGCAAAATTGTCTTTATGAAAGTTGTAGATCTTTCTTTCAGCTTTCTATTAATATAAAGTTTGAAATTTTTGGAGTTCTGGTTCAAAAGTTGTGGAGGTTTCAAATTGGATAGTGATTTTGATGATTTAAAGATGAAAGTCGCTATCGTACATGGGTTAAAGGCAAAAGTCGCTATCGTGCATTTGCTATTTAAGGTTATTGTGCAAATGCACGATAGCGACTTTGGTGTTTCAAAGGTGAAAGTCGCCATCGTGCAATTCAAGTTGTTAACTGATGAACATCCGATGGGTTTTTGACTATATCTTCTTTGTTCGATCTCCAAATGACATGATACTTGAACCATTAGACTCATAACACATTGCTCTACCTATCCACCAAAAATCATAGCCATCTGAATTGAATTAAGAAAGATTGAGTGAAAAAATGAGACAGGTCTGACTAGTATGCTCTCACCAAAGTTTTATCTGTATCTCTCACGCTCGTGACTTCTCACCCTCACACCTGTGACTCACTCAAGCCTAAGATTTTTCCCTCTCATGCCTATGAGTTTAATTGCAAGACTGATGTTTAATTGTCCCATCAAAACACTGTGCTTTTCAATTGTTAGTTGTGACCTGCTGTGTATCCGAGAGTAGTTGCCAGCTGAACAGTCTTGCTTCTTTTGACTATAACTTCTTCTCTAAACCTCCAAATGACTTGATTCTTGAGCCAATAGATTCCTAACACATTATTTTGTCTCTCCACAAAAATTGGTAGCACTCTGAATTGATTTGGAAAAGATCGATTCAATGAATGTGAGGGAATTTGTTGGAATAGTATGAACTGGTGTTATTTTACTAAACATACTTCGGTATTTTGATTATATTTGGATCTATAAGATTCCAAATGAGATTATTTTTAATTTGGAGTAAACTAGAGAAATAGGGATACAAATTATCTGAAGGAGTCAAATTTTAATTCAATCTCTAAGACTTTAAAATTTCACATGGAAATTGAATATAATGTATTGTTTCAGAATAAAAGAAGAACAGTCGGAAAATATTTAGGGAACTTTTTTCTAGAAAAAAGTACTATCAAATTACTTAGTTAGCATTGTTGAATTGATTATGGAAAAATAGACCCGAAGGTCTGGAAAAATTGGAGGTAATTGAAATGAAAAGGTGGGAGTTAATAAAACTAGTTCAAATAGAACTAGTTAGTATGGGAAATTGGATAAGAGGCTAAGAAGCGGACAAGTATCCAAGTTTTAAGGTTAAGTTTTCTTAACTTTGAAAGACAAGTTATTATTCTTGTCTTCATCTTTCTCGAAGCATCTTTCTCCATTTTTTCTTTAAGATAGAGTTTTTCATCAAAAACTCCACCAAAATTTAACTTTGCTTACCCTTATCTTCTACCACTCTCACTTTGTCATCTGTTTCTTTTGCCTCAAGAAAACCAACCCAAACCATTTGTAAGATGAAGTACGTAAGTTAGATGAAAGTTAGGGCCTTGTGATAATTGAAGATTTTGGAGTTTTAACAAGTAAGTATCGTGTTAATCTTTACGAGAAGTATGAATATGAGATGAATTTGATGGTTTATTTGATACAACATAATTATGGGAATAGTGGCCATTTTCATGAATACTGTACAAATTAGATAAAAATTCAGATGTGTTGTTTTTACGTAGTTAAGGATTTTTATGTGATATGATAGTTTAGAGATGATTTTTGAGTAGAAAGATCATTGAATAACTACAGGAGAAGAGTACAGAAATTACGAAAGTGATAGGGACATATATGCTCTATTTTCCTTTTAACTGCATATTTGTATATATACTGACGTGAATATATTGGTAAATTAGGGAATGAATTATTGATATCAAAGTACCAAAGGTATGAGGTTGTTTGGGAATAAAGGTATTCACATGGCTAAGGTTGTGATTCAAAGAAGAGGAGTAAGGTGTATCAAGTTTAAGTGAATGAGAAAGTATTAATAAGAGCAGTAATGCCAGAAAAGAAATGATGAGTGATTTATTTATGAAATGAAAATAAGTATAAGTTATGAAGTTTGATAAAGTACCCGGGATTGTCATTGAGCATGCATTGTACATAGTCCATATACACAATTGTGCATAAATAAATGATTATAATTGTGCAATTATTAATGTGTGTACAGCATATGTATTGCATAAATAGGATTTGCAGGATAAACGTCAACATTCAGACTTTTCCAGCATGGAAGCTAATGCTAATCTGGAGTGTACTGTGAGTAGACCAAGATGGTCTCACTTTTTTTATTGTTTTGTTTAAGTTATGAATTGAATGATTATACAATGTGAATGTGTTGGTTCTGGACAGTATATGTCCAAGGAGTTTGATAAATGTGAGAACATTGAAGTGCTTCTTATATGTGAATTGGATTGAAACAAGTTTACATAATTTGATGGTTAAATCTCGAACCATGGTCTGATGATAAATGTATGCTGGATGTGCATTTGCATATGAATGAAAATGTGATTCTCAACTTTAATGTTGAATGCCAGACTAAGGTCCGATGATATGTGAAAGTGAATAAGTGATCAAATGTGATTGATGCATTTTATTACGTGAATGTATGAAAGATAAAGGCAGTTATGACTAGAGTAGCCAACGTGAAAAGAGCTTTAAGCTTAGTTATGCGCATCAGAGCCTCAGACTCAACGTTTAATGAGCTCGATATCTCCAACAGATATGGGACAATTATTAATGAGCCCGGTATCCATAATGGATACGGGACAATTTAAGCACTTAGTCACAACAACGTAACAAATGGAAAGTGGGTCTCATATGCACTGCATTTGCTTGATATGAACAATTATAATGTGTTGAATGTAAAATGTGAAATGGTTGATCAAGTGCATGTGGTCCAATGTGGCTATTAGATAAATGATGTGAATTTTGTGTTATGTGACTGGGTGAGCCATCGATGATGGTCACTCACTGATTTTGCAAAACTCACCCAAAATTTGCAATTATTTTTCAGGTTCTGAAGACTACCACGTTAGACAAACGGGAGTATACCTACTGCATGCAAGTAAGAGATAGAGGTTGGGATCAGTTCGCGTCTGCATTTGTTTTCTCATTTTTATATCCAATTGTATGTTCCGAAATTTTTGCAAATTTTATATGTAAATATTTCTGTATGCAATAACTTTCCAATTTGGAAATGTTGTAAACAAGTTTGATTAATGAGTGTAGCAACACTCTTGAATGAAATGGTTTATAAAAAGAAATGGCCCAATTGATTATTGATTTCCGTATAAGTGTATGTTAAATGTGGAAAAAAAATTGTACTAAGTTCTGAATGTTTGATTGTTCTAGCATGGAACCCTTGCGGGGGATGTACTCGGACATCACTTAGGATGTCGGGTACGTGTTTCGAGAGGGTGGGGTGCTACACCATATGTTTTTCTTTATGAAGGAAATAGTTAATCTTATATACTAAAGTATGGAGATACTTAAACAAACGTGTAGGTGCTTGTTAGAGAACAAATTTAATAAACTGACCCCATATGAGAAATCCATATAGAACATTACTTGTATGTTTATGGAAATTCTCATTGTGACGATTGTATAAGTGATCATTTTACTTAAGATCTCCAAAGTTATCTTGTGTAAGGATTGATATCTTTTGATACTACATATGAATTGTTTTAATCAAAGATAGCTCAGTTGGTAGTCATTGGATGTAGCATAGACTGTATGGAGGTATTTGAGTGATCAAGATGGGATTTAAGTCCCAAAAGTAATTAGGGAGAATGTTTCATTGTTCTTAATTACTATTGATTCAAGAAAATATATTACAAATTTCATTAATTAAATCAATAGCAATTGGTGGATAACTAATATGACTAAGCTCAAAATAGAGTAGACATTAATTCTAAGAACTAATATAATTGGACTAAAAATAGAGTAGACTTTAATTTCATTCTCTATGTCTAATCGAAACTTTGTGTGCTGAAATATTGCATTAAACTTAAAAATCATGCATGGAAAGGTTAGTCAAAACCACTTTAACATTCTTAAATATTTGAGTGATCTTGATGTGTTGCTAGATGTCAATCATTATATATCAATATAAATTGTTTAATTATAGAATTAAAGATAAAATAAAGGATTTAGATTTTTCTAATCCTAAGTATGATTTAGGATTATAATTTATACCCATTGCCAACATAGCTAGGAACCTAATGTGTCACACATAAAGAACAGGTTGAAGGGAGCAAAGATATTTTAATCTAATTGAGCTTGAATATAAAGTTTCAGAAACATTATGCTTAAATATGAGATATTTAATAAACAAGGATCAATATGATATATTGGATCTTATTTAGGCATAACTAGTATTTAATTAGAGTTATTTATAATTTTAATTAAAGTTTGTAATTCTAATTAAAATTTCATTAAAATTAGAATTTATTTCAATTCAATTACTAAAATGTCTAAAACCTATTATAAATAAGCTTAAACTCTAATGGAGCTAGCACTCTTTGTCTAACCCTCCTTACAATAGTTGCAAAGTTCTCTTAACTCATTCTATCCATACTATTAGAGGACAGAAACTTGTACAGCTATAGTGGTTGAAATGGATTGATTTCAAAAATGATTCGAGGGATACGACAAGAAAAAGTATTAAGCTTTGTAATCAAGTACGAATTAATATTTATTCTTTATTATAATTTAATGGTTAATTATTTTACATAATTTAGGTGATCTTGGCTTTTAGAAAATGAAATGTTAAAAATTGTGTAATTATTCCATTGCATGCAGGAACGAATTTCAGCCTAATTTCCCATCAAAAAGTTCTATAAAAACTGCCTCTTTAGTACCTCTCAGCAGTGATAACTTAACACATCATCATAATGCAATGTAGTTGTAGAGAAAAGTAAAAGTTATATGTAAATTGATTAAATATATATACAGTCTGTACAGCTGTTCTGATACATATAGCCAAGTCAATTGTACTATATAACACACTAATATAAATATACGCCAGAGACAAAAAAAGAGAGTCTAGTTTAAGGTTGAAGGTGGAACATATTTGACAACCTTCAAATTTGATTTTTTTCATTGAAAAACTCCATACGAGGGTGTAGCAAATTTCGAGCAGTTTGGAGGGATTAAAGATATTGTCTGTTATAGAGGAAAAATTGGTTATGATTCAAAGATGGGTTTTAAGAAAAGAGGGAATATCCTGGTAATATATTCTATCTATCAGGGAAGGTCCTTGGTGTATAAACCCTCATATAGACACATACCACTAAGCTCACTCACTATATTTCAGTCTATTCTCTTTCTAAGCTTACCATCTTTGATCATTGCTCCATCGTTTTGTTGAGAGTTATGCAATTAAGTAAAAATGACATTTTTCTTCAACAATGGTGAATGTAAGAGACATTTTAGGAAGGCAAATAGAAGTTTTAGTTGGTGAACTAAATATGGATTTATAACTTATTAAGTCTAATTTCAATTAGTGCAATTTTCAAGTTCAGTGGAGGTTTATAAAGAAAGTTATAACTATTTCATTAAAGGTTGCTCAACTGAAAAGTCTACGGTTTAGAATTACATTTTGTATGTTTCTTTTGATTAATAGTTGATATTTAGTCTATAAAAGGCTTGTAATAAGATGTTATGTGATAGAGGTAAGAATTTGGAAGATAGAAATAAAAATTTTTCAATTATCCCTTTCTTTTCTTCTTCCTCTATAGCTTCCAAGAAAGTGGTATCAGAGCTTTGATCAAATGATGACCAAAACTAATATCACCTTCCAATACCCACAACTCACCAAAACAAACTATGACCGATGGGCACTACATATGAAGTCCCCAATTGGGTCTTATGGCTTATAAGACCTTATCAAGAAGGGATATGACGATCCTGAAGATTAGGATACTATAATCATGACTTACCTAAAAGCTTGACAGCAATAAAAAAAGACAGATCAAAGTACACCCTCAATTAATCATCAACGAATAGATAATGACATGTTCTAGAAGATAGCCAATACTATAAGATCCAAGGATACCTAGCAAATTCTAAAGACTTTCATGGCCAAAATTGATAGGGTGAGCAAAATTCAGCTCATGAAGGTGCAAATAGGAGTTCTCAAAGAGGTCATAGGCGAGGAAGAAATAATTCTTGGAGAAAGGCTAAAAGCCAAGTATAATGTTATGCATGTGGGAAGAATGGTCATTATTCTTAGGAATGTAAAACTAAAAGTTGTGATGCAGAGACGAACTTTATAGAGCATAAGGAGGAGGAAGGTAATAATCTTTTGTTTTCTAAAAAAGAAGGCTCTGTAGAAAAAGACATCACATGGTATCTTGACAATGGCGCAAGTAACCACATGACATGAAACATAAGCAAATCTGTGGAGTTGGATATAAAAGTGACCAGGAATGTACGTTTTACAGATGACACAAAGGTAGAGATTAAGGGGAAAGGCTCGGTGATTTTTGTAACAAAAGGTACAGAGCATAAACTTGTCCACAATGTCTTCTGCATCCTAGAAATAAAGAGTAATATTTTGAGCATCGGTCAAATTTCAAAGAACGAGCACAAAGTGAAATGGAGAACAACTATTTATGGCTTCAAAATCAAGATGATAGACTTGTTGGTAAAGTTGACATGATAAAGAGCCAAATGTTCTTATTAAATGTGAAAACTATGAAAGTGAAGTGTTTACAAGCCTTTGTCAAAGATCCTTTATGGATTTTGCATATAAGATTCAGGCATCTCAACTTTGAAGAGCTCAAAATGCTAAGAGAAAAGAAATATGGTGAAAGGAGTTCCCAAAATTAACCACCCAAATCAATTGTACGAGGTTTGTCTACTTAAAAAATATCCAAGAAAGAGCTTTCCAAAGGTGTCACTTTTTGAGAGCAACCAAACCTCTACAACTTATGCATTTGGATGTGTGTAGTCTTATTAAGCTATAATCTTTTTGTAAATGTTCATATTTTGTGCTCTTCATCGATGATTACATGAGACATGGGTTTATTTTTTTTAAAAATAAGAGTGAAGTTCTTGAGACATTTAAAAATTCAAGGTTCTTGTTGAAAAAGAAATTAGATACAAAATTAAACCTCTAAGAATCGATAGAGGTGGAAGTTTACTTCTAATGAATTTAAGGTCTTTGTGAGGAAAATGGTATTCAATGTCTTATGATTATCCCAAGAGCACCACAACAAAATGGGGTTGTGGAGAGAAAGAACAAGACAATTCTTAATATGGTGAGGACGATGATAAAAAATAGGAACATGTTTAAGGAGCTTTAGGTCAAGGCAGTTATATGTGCCATTATCTCTTGAACCGTTCACCTACAAGGAGTTTGGAGACAATAACCCCTCAAGAAGCGTGGAGTGGATGGATGCCAAATGTGAGGCATTTAAGATTTTTCAGATATATTGGTTATGTTTACATATCCGAAAAAGAAAGGACAAAACTTAATGATAGGAGTAAGAAGATGGTGTTTATTAGCTATACTGAGAACTTTAAATGGTAAAAATATTTTGACCTCATTTATAAGAAAGTTATGGTTAGTAGAGATGTGGAGTTTGAGGAAGATGCTTCATAGGATTGGAGTGTTCAAGAAGAAGAGACATATAGTTTTCTTCCATATTTGTTAGAAGATGAGAATGAGGACCAAGAAGCTGAAGGTGAGAGTTCAACTCCTTTCATACCTTCCTTAATAAGCTCAAGCGAACAACCTAAAAGCATAAGAGATATCTATAATACTACCAAAGGATAGATGATGGGAATCTTTTTTTGTCTATTTGCATATGATGAATCTTTGAGTTTTGAAGAGGCTGTTAAAGATAAGAAATGGGTGAAAGCTGTGGAGAAAGAAATTCATTCCATTGAGAAAAATGAAACTTGGGAGTTTGCCACACTAGTAAGTGGTCATCAAGCAATTGGAGTTAAATGGATTTATAAGCTAAAGAAAAATGCAAAAGGAGGAATTGAAAGGCATAAGGTGACACTAGTAATAAAAGGGTATAAACAAAAGCATGGTGTGGATTATGAAGAAGTTTTTGCTCCCATTGCTTGCTTAAAGACAATACAGTTATTGGTTGTTCTTGCAACCCAAAATCTATGGACAATCTGATCGCGGCTCTGTCGTTCGATTAAGAAATCGACCTTGGAAACCGGTTAAAATAATTAATTTCCAAGATTGTAGCAAGCTGAACCTCGGGTCGTCTCTCTCGTTGGAACCGATGGAGATTGATTTAAAAACTAGCCTAAGTCGATTTATGCAATTAAAGCAATTAAAAAGGGCGTTTTGATTGATTGATCAGAATTAAAGAAAATAAAAGTATAAAAGAATCTTTTTGGATTTTTGGGAAACTTTGCAATTGGTAAAAATTAAGATTGAAATCAAATTACTA
>JAOSBP010000009.1:8146390-8164509 GCA_027563825.1 Erythroxylum mucronatum
ACTAACATGACCTAGCTTTTTATGCCAAATCAGTTTTTCTTCATCTGTTGATATAAAACAAGAAATATTTTGACTTTCCAAATCTTCTAAATTAATCTTATAAAGATTGTTTCGTCTTTTGTTAGAGAAGAATATGGAACTGTCCTTGTTTTTGACTACACAAGAATTTTGATTGAAAGATACTTCAAAACTAGAGTCACATAATTGACTGACACTAATCAAATTATGTTTTAAACCATCAACTAGTAGAACATTATCAATAAATGCAAAAGAATCTTTATCGATTTTACCGATTCCAATTATTTTGCCCTACTGGTTGTCTCCAAAAGTTACCGATTCTCCCTTCTTATTTTGAAGATCGAGGAACATAGACCTTCTTCCCGTCATATGTCGCGAGCATCCACTGTCCAAATACCATTGGTGCTGGTAGCTTTTTCCAAGGAAGGAGATCTGTAGTAGATATTATGTTTTTCTTAGGTACTCAGATTTTCTTGAGTCCTTTGGGGTTAGTCTTATAATAATTCATGGGATGATAATGAGACGACTGGTGATACTTCTTTCTATATGGAACAAAATTCTTTTTATGATGAGTATTGTTTTTAGTAAACCCTATACCACTCTTATCATTAAAGTGTCTGTATCTTCCTAGCATGTCATTCATTTTCTTCGTACTTTTAGTAAAAGTTGATAGATCTACTGAAAGAGTATTAATTATTTATTTCAGCTGACTAATTTCCTCGGACCTATCTATAGTTACTCTTTTCTTCATATCGTCTACTTGTTTCTTCAAGCAGACGTTTTCTTTCTCTAACACTTCCGTGTTTTTTAAGTCTTCTACAAACTTTTTCTTTAATGATTTATACTGCTTTAGTATAGCATGTGAATCTTCTAACAATTCTAGATATGCATCTTGTAATTCGTTAAAGTTAGAAATTACCTCCTCGTCACTTTTTTTTCGGCTACCAAGCATATATTTGCTTTAACTGATGCTTTTGAATCAGTATCAGATTCGGATGAATCCGAATCTTCCCATGTTGCCATCATACTCTTCTTATTTTCTTTAGTTTTCTTTGGTTTTCTCCTCAGTAACAAACATTCATACTTATAGTGTCCAGGTTTGTTGCACTTGTAGAAAATGACAGATGTTTTCTCATTCTTGCCTTCATCTTTGTTTTTCTTCTTAAAAGAAAACTCTTTATTTCCTTTTGCTTTCTTCTTCCACATCAGTCTGATCTTTCTCAAGATAAAAGATAGTTCATCATCCTCTTTGCTTGAATCTTGTTCAAATTCACTGGTATCGTCATTCTCGATTTCTTCAATCTTTAACGCTTTTGATGATGAGCTTCTCTTTTTCTGAGCCTTGTGATTCTTTTGTCCAGCCTTTAATGCTATAGATTTATCCCGTTTGGGTTTCTCTTCAGCATCAAGCTCCACTTCGTGTATCTTCAAAGAACCAAGCAATTCATCAAGCTTCAATATACTCAAGTCCTTGGCTTCTCGTACTGCAATGACTTTAGGTCTCCATTTTTTTGGCAGACCTTTAAGAATCTTCCTAACATGATCTTGATTATCGTAGATTCTCCCAAGAGCTTTAATTCTATTAACAATGGTTTGAAATCGTCCAAACATCTGATCAATATACTCATCTTCCTTCATTTTAAATAGCTCATACTGGTGTATAAGAATGCTGATCTTGGACTCTTTCACCTGGTTGGTGCCTTCATGTGCTTTGGATAGAGTATTCCACATCTCCTTCGCAGTGTCGCATCCATGAACTTTATCGTACTCACTTCTGCTTAAGACACAACTCAAAAAGAACTTGGCCTTTGAGTTAAGTTGGAATCTAGCTTTTTGATCAGCTAACCATCTGGTACGTGGAATGGCATTTCCTTCATCATCTATTGGTATATACGGTCCATTTTTGAAAATCTCCCAAATATCAATATGTGTTGATTCTATGAAGAGCCGCATCTTGTCCTTCCAGTAATGATAATCCTCACCATTGAACGCAGGAGGTCTTGTGACGGAGGCGCCTTCAGCTATAAAAATATGTGATTCTGCCATGGATCTTTGTCCTCAGTTTGTAACGGTGGTTCTTGGAAGCCTTGCTCTGATACCAACTAAAGTAATTCACTTGTTAGTATAGACTTTACGTACCATATACAAAATGCACAAGAAAGGGGGGTGAATTGTGTATCCTTTTTCGCGAATACAAGCCCCTTTGATATTTCTTTGAAAGCTAACTTTTTCAAAACTATTAAGTGAATATCAAAATGTTATAAAAAAATATATTCGAGATTAAATCGCAACTAGCTTCTATATACTTGTATAAAAATAATAGAAATTAGAGTAGAGAGTTAGAAGTTGATACAACGATTTTATCCTGGTTCACCCCAAACTGTAAGCTACGTCTAGTCCTCATAATTCTTTATGAGATTTCACTATTCTTCACCAAATGTACAATTATTCTTTCTCTACAGAGCCTCTTCAGGTCTCTTACACCAAGTATTATTTTCACTCTCTTAGCCTCTTCAGACTTTCAACTATTCCTTTCTCTGACTAGAAAGATGTTGCGAGCTTTGTTACAGTAAAAATAGCTCTAGTGTTTTGCACAATGAATACAGTAGTTTAAAATTAAGATCTCAAAAACTTGTTCAGTAACTCGTTCAGTCTTCGACTCTGACTTGTATTTATAGCCTTTGTCTTCAACTACTTCTTGATAACTGCTTCTTGTTTCTTGTTTCTTGTAGAAACTGTTATTTAGTTGAGTTTTGTAACTAACTCAAACTAATTAACCGTCTGACGTACTATTGTGTCTTCGTCTTCGTATCATCTGTGTTTTCCTTTTGTGTTTTCTTCCTTCTGTGTTTTTCTTCTTTTTGTGTTTTCTTCCTTCTGTGTTTTGTATCTTCTGTGTTTTGTACCTTCTGTGTTTTCTTCCTTTTGTGTTTTCTTCCTTCTGTGTTTTCTTCCTTTTGTGTTTTCTATCTTCTGCCTTTTCTTCTTTCCGATTTTCCGCGATTCTTCCTATCAAAATAGTTCATCTATTTCTAATATTATTGTTATTTGATTGTCACCAAAATTATTAGACGTGAAGTCATTTTGACTTAACACTTGAACCTTAAAAATTGGACTTGGTTCTTTTTTTAGATCGTTTATCGCATTGATAGATGACTCGGTTTTTACCGAGTTAAGCGATTAGCCACTGAAAGATGACTTGGAAAAGTAAAGTCTTAAGATGCTTTTCTTAAAATTTACCCTAAATTCTGCATTTTATTTGCAATCATGAGCTTTTAAAGAAATTAGAAAGTTAGGCTAAGCCCGAGCCTAATTTCCATTCTTAAAAAGTTCCATCACTTGAAATATCCAAGCTAGAAGTTTATTCATTTAATGCGATTCTGTACTATAATATTCTATAAGAGTTGCCATTTCAAGCATGAAATCCAAAATAACTTGTGATTTTTGTGAGTTTCTTGGAAGGTACTTGATGTTAAACATTCCTGGCTTTATTGAACACTTCATCAATTTCCTTAAAACAATTGGAAGCAACTATGTTAAAGGCAAGTATATACCTATGGTAATGGAATGAGCTTTGAAGAAAGGTCTAAATTTCCTAGCACTAATAAGTAGTGCACATGTTACCTTCTCTAACTTTAATACTTGAGCCCAAAAACCTACAAAATTTTACTTATGTAATATGTGAGCCAATAGATACTATTTTCCTTCATGATTAAGATAAATTGGTGAGATAACAATGTAATAATATGAGGGTTAATGTTTTTAGGGTAATCTTTAAGTTATTTAAATATTGAACCTACCTAATAATAAAGAATCTACAAACAAGTTAAACCTTATTTAAAAAGATAAATCAAATAATTGAGACCAACTATTTGACTATAAATAACCAATGACTAAATCTATAAAAATAATTTGGAATGTGACAAAAAAATATTTTAATAAATTTCAAGTTAGTACAATGAAGAACAAGGATAAAAAGCACTCTTATAATTGAGATAAAATCAAACAAAAACTTAAAAATTCTATTGTTGATAAGAAATTTCACCTTTATATATGATGAACATATAAAACATGATAACCATCCTAACTATAAGTATAACTCGGATTCCTACTTTAGTTTGAAAATTAACATCCAATACTACATCGTTTGAAAATCTAAACTACTATTTTGATTAGTACTCTAAGTACTAATTATACCCTCATCGTTCTCGCTCTCTTTAAAAGGATTTGACTCAAATCATTACTGAGAAGGTCTAGCTTATAATTATTTTATTAATCCTTTAAGTGAATTAAAAGGAAAAATCTCCTCAAGTAAAATTTTTAAATCTCCTTTGAATTGATAAGCTTCTTTTTTTTGTGTATATGATACCAAATTATCTCAAACACAAAAAAACCATCTTCATTTGTTAACCTTTGTAATATATTTATCATTTTTTTACAGTGAAGAAATTTGCAATCTAAAAAAAATTAAATTCATTAGCCTTATAAGCACTCTTATCATTACCCCCTTTGCATAAAACCTTACTTGTCCCTATTTTTTCCTAGGCACTAACTATTTTTCTAACCTCTTTTTTATCTCTCACTCTATTTTTATTTAAAGTTATTGGTCTCAATCCTTTACTTTTGATGAATTCTAGACTATTATACTCTTCTTACTATATTCTCTTTGATCAGCCTCATTTGGTCTTCACACAACTATTTTGGTGTTAAGCATACAAGTATAATTGAATTATTTTCCTTCAAAAAGGTGTACCTATTCTTCAATCCATTATGGGTTACTTCTCATATCATATTTCCACTTCCTTCCTAATAGAATGTGACTAATATAGATTGATACTACTTCACAAAGTACCTTATTTTTATACCTCATAATAGAAAAATAATTATCATTTTTGGTTCACTATGATCTCCCAATTCCTTAATCCATCGAAACTTTTCTGGCTTTAAATGCTTTAAAGTAGGCAAACTCAACTTTTTCATAAGAGTAGTATTGGTTACATTAGTACATCTTCCTTCATCAATGGTTATATTACACACTTTATTTTATGTGGTATCTAGTACGAAAGATATTGTTGAACCCCGAACTTTTCGTAGAAGATTAGAACTATTGAATGAGAAATTTTGGTGATTAGTCACGAGTAAAGAACAAATGAATGAAAGTTCTCGAACCAAGAATTTATAGATAGGAGTAAAGTAAAGTTAAGAAAGGTGGATAGATACATGATTTGCTACGGTGTTTTTGGTGGATAAGAGATTTTGAAATGGGAAGAATTAAGGTGAAAGTTAGAAGTGAAAAGAAAGAAAAAATGAAGTTGAATATGTGTAGTAAGTTAATGAAGGATATGTACATATGTGTATGTTCTGTTATTCGTGTTCATGATTAATCATAGATTATAATTTCTTTATGGAGGCCATTGATTTGAAATGAAGTTGAGAATGAAGAGTAAATGACGTAGAAAAAGGTGATCTTGGTATGAGTTGTGTTAAGGAAAGTTTTTCAAATAAAATTGGTAGATGATCTGGAAAATGTTCACTGAGTGTGCTTTTGTTCTGTTAGCCATAGCTTTTTCTCTAGTCATCTAAATGAGATGATTCTTTGTTTGGATTAAACTAGAAACATATGGCTACATTTCCTATGAAGAGATTGAATTTAAATTCTGTCTCTAAGAATCTCAAAAATTTGTCATGAAGTTGAGAACTGGGTCTAGTACATTGGAAGATGAATGAAAAAATTCGTGTTCTAAATTCAGGGGAAATTCTGGATTGATCTAGATAGATTTAGACAAAGTTGTCATCTAGAAAGTAGTAGGATTTTCTTTTATCTTTCCAACAGTATATAGCATGAAATTTTTGGACATCTAAGTCGATAGTTATAGTCCTTATAAGTGGAGATGCTCTTAAGAGTGTAGATAGTGATTTAGAACTTTTGGGGATGTGAGGAAGACCTAATTAAAACATCTTCTTATGTTGACCTTCCACATCTTCTTAGGTTGACCTTCTGCATCTTCTTAGGTTGACCTTCTATATCTTCTTAGGTTAACCTTCTGCATCTTCTTAGGTTAACCTTATATCTTCTTATGTTGACCTTGTACCTTATGTTGTTTTTCTTCATCTTCTTATGCACTGTGCATCTTCTTATGCACTGTACATCTTCTTATGTAATGTGCATCTTCTTATACACTGTACATCTTCTTATGTATTGTGCATCTTCTTATGCAACGTTTATCTTACATCTTCGGTTCCATTTTGGATCCTTCCGAAGATAGAATTTGTCTTCAAGGTCTTCATAAAAGTTGTAGCTCTTGAAGTCCTCTTTCTAACCATCTAAATAACACCTAAATCTAATATCTCTAGAGAAAGTTATGCCAATTGTCCCACGATAGGTTCAATATGATTGATGATAAAGCCAGATTGGATTCTTTTGGCCTTAATTTCTTCTCTAGAACTCAAATGACTTGATTCTTGAAACATTGGACTTGTAAGACATTGTTCTACATCTCCAACAAAAATCATAGCCATCTGAAGTGAAGTGAGAAATATTAAGTGAAAAATATGGGAAGGGTACAGTGAGTGTGCTCTTATTCTACTTAACATACTTCAATATTTTGATGATATCTTGATCTGTAAAGCTCCAAATGAGATGATTTCTGACTTGTGGTAAACTAAAGACATAGAGTAACAAATTATCTGAAGAAAGTGAATTGTAAGTCAGCCTCTAAGACTTTCAAGTTCTGGATGAAAGTTAGGTATAGTGTACTATTTTAATCTAACAGTAGTCTGAAATGTTTGGATTACAACTTTCTGATTTCTAAACCAAATGGAATGATTTTGGTGTCATTTGAAGCTTAAGACAACGAAGAACATTTTTCTGGAAGAAAGTATTATGTTAGAATGTTTAAAGGTACTGTTGGCAAGATACTTAAGCATAAAAGACATAAAGCATAAATGGAAGGGCAAATGGGACTTTTTGGACTCATTAAGGACATAAAAGGACAAGAACAAAATGTGGACTTATATTTAAGAGAAGGAGAAAACGTGAAGGAGAAGATTTTAGAGAAACAAAATGCGTGGATGAGAAAAGAGATAAGAGAGAGAAACATGAAAAAGAATGAAAGAGAGAAAGAAGAGAAAACAAGCAAGGGTTTTAATTTCCTTAGCCTTCAAGAGAGATTTTGAGGTTGTTCAAGAAGAGAAGAAGGTAGAGGAAGAGAAGAGCTTCCAACTGAGCCAAAGATTTCTTCATTTGGTGAAGAACCAAAGGGGTCATTGATTAAGCCCATGTTTATTATCAAAATTGGCAACACTTTCATGACCTTTGCTATGCTTTTTGACTCCTAATTCTTGATTTTGTGCTTAATTTAATCCTTGATTGTGTTTTTTTATTTTATGCAATTTGATAGTAAAAATTGTCACAATTGGTATTAATTGCGTTCCTTGATTTTTATAAAAACAATTGATACTACAAATTGCTATTTTGATTGTAAGAACCTCAAGGAGAAGGGAGTCAATGTGCTGAATTGAAGTCAACAGGAGAACAAAACTTTCGGGAAAAGTTTGCCGCAACGAGCCCATCTGTCGTCGCGGCGAAGAGCGAGGAATCTAGCCTGACCTTTTAGGAAAAGTTCGCCGTAGCGAAGATTAATTCTTTTGCCGAGATGAAGGATCCAGAAAATGTACAAAAGCTTTCAGAAAAAGTACGCCGCGGCAAGCCTGCCTATCGCTACGGCGAAACGTCGAAAAACCCGAACATATTTGGAAAAATCTCTCACTGTTCCGACCCGACCTATGACCCAACATTTAAAAACATGCCAAATTAGGTTATGTAGCACGGTTTTTTCATAGAAGAGGAGGTCAACATTCCACCATACATTCCCTCAACTCTCATCCTTCATTTATTATTACGCTTCATTGTCGCTCTTATCAATTCGTTGCTGCTGCCATGGATGCTAGGGGTATGTCTATAGTTGTGAGTGCTCCCAGAGTGATGCTTGGCCAGATTTAGTTGGAGAAATGAAGAGGGTAGAGCTCCGAGTAGATTTCAACAAGGAGGAGGAGCTAGACCTTCCACTAACCAGTTCCCCAACCAGCAGCAAGCTCTGATTGATCCAACCAAAGAGGACACCAATCAATTGCTACAAAACATGATGACTTTGATGAAGGAAGAGAGGAATTCTAACACTAATCAATTCAATGCACTAGCTACCCTCATCTAACAGGATTCCTCTAAAATAGCTGCTCGGTTTAATGCTTTAGAGAAGAGAATGGAGCAATGCGAAACAAAGGCAGAAAATATCAACTCATATGTGACCCAATTATCCAACAATTTGAGCGAGAACCAAGCGAGAAGCAGTGGAACAATTCTTTCTAACATGGTAATGAATATGAAAAGTCTGAATGCAATCGCCTTGCGAAGTGGGAAACAAGTGAGGTTTGATACTCAAGAAGAGGAAGCACATGATGAGGAAATTGAGAGTGAAGAAGCACCTCTACCGAAGGAAAGAATCAAGAAATCTGACAGTGTCAAGGAAGAGACCTTATTGAAAGAAAGGAAGTCTGCATCCAAGGACAAAGGAGCTACTTCAGAAAGTTCCAAGAACAAAGCTGAGCATAAGGAATCAAGCAAGCATGAAGCCAAAGGTAAAGAGGTAAATCTTCAAGACCTTCCTTTTCCAAATTCATATTTAATGAGCAAACATATGACTGAAATTAAGCATGAAAAGGAAATCATTGATCTATTTGGAAATGTTGAGGTAAATATTCCCTTGCTTGATTTGGTGAAAAGAGTTCCGGCCTATGGTAAATATCTCAAGGATTTGTGCACCAACAAGAGGAAGTTTAGGCCTAATGAGAGAGTCCAGGTGAGTTCGAATGTGTCTGCCCTGTTTAAACCTCAAATACCTGTCAAGTGTCAAGATGCTGGATCTTTTACCATTCCATGCACCATAGGGAAAGTCACCATAGGAAGAGCCTTGCTAGATCTGGGGGCGGCAATTAATGTGATGCCTAAGTCTGTCTATCAATCATTAGGGGTTAAGAGTTTACAGCCCACATCTGTTGTATTATAATTGGCTGGTAGATCATTTAGGCATCTAGTGGGCATCATTGAAGACATCCTGGTCCAGGTAAAAGGTTTGGTATTTCCTGCTGATTTTTATGTACTTGACATGTCTTCTGAAGTTGTGCAAAATACTTCCTTAATTCTCAGGCGACCCTTCTTAAGAACAGTTAATACCATGATCAACATAAAGGAAGGTAAGATCATCATAGAGGTAGGTTCAATATATATGAAGCTATAAAGCACCCCCATGAGGACTATTCGCTTTTAGAGGTGAACATGATTACTTCTGCTGTAAATGATGCCCGCCATAAATGCGAATTGCAAAAGAATTCCGCCGATTTTGGATTACCTTCGCTTAATCTTGGGGAAAGGTTTTTTGTTCAGGTTTCAGGGACGCAGGATGGATTGGGTATAGCTGATTACCAAGAGATGGATTCCACGTCAGATAAAAAGGGGAGTGATCTCTTCTCTCTTGAACTTCATAAGTTGATTCCTTCTATTGTACAACCTCCTATCCTAGAGTTGAAATCCCTACCAGTTACCTTAAAGTATGCCTTCCTTGAGTCTGATGAGCGTTTACCTGTGATAATTGCTAATACCTTGTCACCCACTGAAGAAAATAGCCTCCTTAATGTTTTGAAGGAACATAAGAGGGCTATAGGGTGGACGTTAGTGGATATACCAGGAATTAGCCCAGCTATTTGCACACACAGGATCTTATTGAGTGAGGGTTCTAAATCTGTGAGGCAACTTCAAAGGAGACTAAACCCATTTATCTTAGATGTGGTTAAGAAAGAAATCACAAAATTACTGAGTGAAGGGATCATATACCCCATTTCTGATAGTGAGTGGGTTAGCCTAATACATGAAGTGCCAAAAAAGAGTGGGATGACGGTGATCAATAATGATAAAGATGAGCTTATTCCTACCAGAGTGCAGAATTCGTGGCGAGTGTGTATAGATTATAGACGACTAAATGATGCCACAAGAAAAGACCATTTCCCCCTCCCTTTCATTGACCAAATGCTTGAAAGGCTTGCGGGCAAATCACATTACTATTATTTAGATGGTTTCTCTGGGTACTTTCAAGTACCCATTGCACTGGAGGACAAGGATAAAACCACTTTTACATGTCCATTTGGCACCTTTGCATATCGAAGGATGCCTTTTGGTTTATGTAATGCCCCATGAACCTTTCAACGTTGTGCGATGGCTGTTTTTTGTGAATACTTAGAAGAATGCATGGAAGTTTTTATGGATGACTTCACAGTCTACGGTGATTCTTTTGATCCTTGCTTATTGAGTCTTGCCAAAGTTTTACAAAGATGCATTGAAAAGAATTTGATTTTGAACTTCGAAAAATGTCATTTCATGGTCAATGAAGGTATAGTGCTGGGTCATTTAATTTCTAGCAAGGGGATTGAAGTAGATAAAGCTAAGATTGAGGTTATATCTTCTCTGCCTTATCCTGTCTGTGGGCAAGATATAAGATCATTTTTGGGCCATTCAGGATTTTACAGGCGGTTCATAAAAGATTTTAGCAAAATTGCCTTACCTCTTTCCAAGCTTTTGCAAAAAGATGAAAAATTTGAGTTTGATGATTCTAGTAGACATGCCTTTGACACATTGAAATCAAAACTCATTTGACCACCCATTTTAGTTGCTCCTGATTGGAATCTATCGTTTGAGCTTTCATGTGATGCTTCTAATTGTGTTGTAGGGGCTATGTTGGGCCAACGAGAGGAGAAACTGGCAAGAGTTATCGCTTATGCCTCAAAAACACTGGATCCAGCTCAAATCAACTATACAACAACTGAGAAAGAGCTGTTTGCAGTGGTTTTCTCTTTAGAAAAATTCAGACAATATCTGTTAAACTCTCACATAATCATTTTACTAATCATGCAGCATTTCGATATCTCCTCAAGAAACCACAGTCGAAGCCTAGATTGATACGGTGGACATTGCTTCTCCAAAAATTTGATATTGAGATAAAAGATCGAGCTGGGCCAACGAATCACGTAGCTGGCCATTTAAGCAGGCTGCCCGATGATACACAGGGAGTAGACTCTTCTGAGTTAACTTATGATTCTTTTCTTGATTCAGTCCTATGTGCTTCAATTTTCAAAGAACCTTGGTATGTACAAATCTTCAATTATCTTATGCATGGACTCACTCCTCCTTTTATATCTCGGGCACAAGCTCAAAAACTGAAAAGTGAAGCTCGACATTACATTGGGGATGACCCTCGGCTATGGAGAATGTGTAGTGACCAGGTAATCCGAAAATGCGTGCCTCATGAAGAATTTGACGCTATAATTTCAGCTTGTCATTCAATGGTTTGTGGTGGGCATTTCAATGCAAGGAGAACATCTAGGAAAATTCTAGATTCTGGTTTTTATTGGCCTACCCTTTTTAAGGATTCATTTAACATTTGTCCATCATGTGACAAATGTCAACGTTTTGGAGGGTTAGGAAAACGACACGAAATCCCACAGCAACCTCTATTATTTTTCGAAATCTTTGATGTATGGGGAATTGATTTCATAGGTCCTTTTCGCCCATCTTTAGGCTTTGTGTATATCCTTTTAGCTGTTGACTATGTGTCCAAATAGATAGAGGTTGTTCCTACTAGAAAAGATGATGCACAAGCAGTATCCAAATTCCTTAAGTCAAATATTTTTTGTCGATTTGGGATTCCTAAAGCCATGGTTAGTGATAGAGGGACACATTTTTGTAATAGAGTCATTGGTAACTTATTTTCCAAATTTGGAGTCACTCACAAAGTCTCCACTGCATACCATCCACAAACCAATGGTCAAGCTGAAGTTTCGAATAGAGAAGTGAAGCACATCTTGGAGAAAAATGATAAAGCCATCAAAGAAGGATTGGAGCCTATGCCTCGAAGAAGCACTATGGGCCTATCGAATCGCCTATAAATCCCCTATAGGCATGTCCCCTTACTGTTTAATCTACGAAAAAGCTTGTTATTTGCCCGTGGAGTTGGAGCATAAAGCTTATTGGGTAGTTAAGCAATGCAACATGAATTTGGAATCTTCCGGTATGGAGAGGAAGCTGCAACTGCAAGAACTAGAGGAGTTAAGGCTAGAGGTATATGAACATTTTTGCCTCTACAAAGAAAAGACAAAGTTGACGCATGATAAGCTTCTTCAGAGGAAGAGCTTCAAGGAAGGGGACAAAGTCCTGTTAGTCAAGGCTCGTTTCACCTTTAAACATGGAAAATTCAATACTCGTTGGGATGGACCGTATTTGGTCACTCAAGTGCACAACTTTGGTATGGTAGAGCTTGTACAAGAAGCAACCGACGTCCAACTCAAAGTGAATGGCCACCTATTGAAGCTCTATCACGAGAACTAAAAACCATCATAAATATCAGGTTCCTTCTCTCCTTTACTTGTTTATTTACTTTTGGTCTTTGACTAGTTATGCCATATTTTGATGTACTACTTTTCTTAATAAGTGTGGGGGAGAAACCACCTCAGTAGGTAGATAGCTATATTTTTAATTTCATCAGTAGCTTTACATTCCAATAAAATTCCCTTTTGCCTCTTCATGTCGCTGCACTTTATCTACTGTCTTGTTCACATTGTGAGTGTGTTCTGATTATTTCACATTGAGGACAATATGATGTTTAAGTGTGGGGGAGGTTTTCCTACTTTGCAATTCTTGTTTGTGCATCATTTTTGTCCATTTAAATGTTTGTGCAAGTCAACTGTGCTTAATGTTAAAATTTTAACTTGGTGATTGAGGCAAATCAGCTGATTCAAAAGTTTCTGTCGTTTTTCGCCGTGGCGCACTATGCCTTTGCCGCGGCAATGTGCGGACTCCATGTTTTTCACCTCGGCGAAATCTTTCTTCTCCGCGGCAATGTTTGTGTGCTAAATTGTTCGCTGCGGAGAACTTTTGGTTTCGTCGCGGCACCATGCTCCTTCAGAATTGTTTCTCAAAGATTTTATAAGTTTCAAAGCGATCCTGGTGTTTCTGAAAATACCTTCCATTTTTTAAATGATAGTCCGTTTTGGCTAATTTCATTTTCAATGTTTTCAACACAAAGTAAATGAGGGTACACTGAAAAGTAGCACTTTACATTTTTAAACCTCTAGATTGTTTAATTGAGATGCTAAACCTTGTTGAAAAGATATTTGGGCCTGAATTCTTTCATTTTTGTGTGTATCTGCTTAATTTCATATCTCTTTAGAACTTGTTTTAATTCTTAATCAAAGCTTGATGAACTAGAATTTTGTTAACATGATAGAGGCATTCTTTCAAAACCCTGTTGACCTAAACACAATCCCCATAAACACCTATCCATTGCTAGCCCCTTGAGCCACAATTTTTGAGCACATGCACACATCTTCTTATGGTGTCAATAGTTTATTTCGCATTTTCTTCTAGTTATCTCAAGGAATTGGTTATTGAAAAAAAAATCAAAAGAAATTGGTTATTGAGGAAAGCCAAGCAAAATAAGACAAAAAATATATATTCATAAATAAATCAAATGGCTTCCCAATAACCCAAAAAGAGTTTTCTCAAAGTAAACTTGTTAAGTGATATATTATATTCTTGTTTATGTAAATGCTTTTCTTATTCACAATTGACGTTTATTTCCTAATTGTGTGCTTGTACTCATTGTTGTGCATTACAACCTTGCAAAGTCCTCTTGATTTTCAAAATTATAGTTCTTGTAGTGGAGAGGTAGAACTATCACAAGCTTATGGTAGAAAATGGACTAAACAGATTTTAGAGTAAAATTATCCCAAAAACAAGTGAGATGAGAGCAAACAACTTGCCTTGAGTGAAATCTCTTTTGTTCAGTCTCTTGGATTAAATTCTTATAGAGTTTATTTTCTTGGCGCTCTTTCAGTCTGCTTTGGTTAACTTCTAAGAAAGTGATATTTGCCAATTTCCTACTCTTATTTTAAGCATGGTTGGAATTTTTCTTTTGCACTTGTATATTTTTGACTCTTATAAGCATTGTCCAGGAGTACAAAGGTCTAAGTGTGGGGGAATTTGATTGAGCCTAAGTTTATTATATAAATTGGCAACATTTTCATAACTTTTACTGCACTTTTTGACTCTTATTTCTAGATTTTATGCTTAAATTGACCCTTGACTATATACCTTTATTTTGTGTAGTTTGAGAGTAAAAATTGTGATAAATCAGTATTAATTGCACTAATTAATTTTCTGAGAGCAATTGATACTGCAAACTACCATTTTTCATTATAGGGAACTCAAGGAGAAGTGACTCAAGAAGAAGATGTAGAGTCAAGGAAGGCTGAAGTGAAGTCAACGAGTGAACAGGCGCAACAGGAAGTTAGCAGCGGCGAAGGGTATCTATCTCCGCGGCGAAATACGAAAGAATCCAGGCTGAACTTTCGGGGAAAGTTCGTTACGGCGAAGAAACTAGCAATGAAGCAAAACCTTTCGGGAAAAGTTCGCTGCAGTGAACTTATCTATCACCACGGCAAACCTTCAAAAACCCGAACCATTTTTGGAAAAATCACCCACTATGCAACCCAACCCAATTCATCTTTCTTTTAAAAACCTACCAAATTAGGTTAATAGCAGAACTGAACATCACACTCACTCCTCTCTCACGGTCACACACTCGGCTCTCTCTCTCTCAACTTCGACCATCATCTATTACCTCTCTTCCATTTTTCATCGTCACCTTCATCAACAGCTACTACCACGGATGCTTCTAGTGGGTTTCCAGTTGTGAGTTCTCCGGAAGTAATGATTGGCTAAGTACCTTTTCCTCTTAAAGATGTAGCAATGACTGGAGTTCAATGGGTTTCAAAAGGGAGTTGTTTAATCATGTTTAGCTACATTGTTATGAATTCCTAAGTTTAGGATTTGTAATTTGTAGTTGAATTTTCTTGATTAGAGTTTAATCAAGTGTTGAACAATGAATGTGTTATTGGGTTTGTTGATGTAGAACTTGGAGCTTTAATATATGAAGTCTCATATATGTCTTTTTATGATTTTGTTGAGTCTCTTTTATTTGCCTAGTTGTGTTTGATATTAAGATGATGCTAGATCCCAAAATGACCAATTTCATTAACTTACCCATTGCATACACTAAGATGTATTTAACAAGGTTTTAAGAAATGGAGTTCATTGATTAAAACCTTAGACTTAAAGAGTTCTTTAAGGTTTATCATTTGAAACTTAGTGATTTTCACTCCCACTAGGATTATTTTGAACTATAATAGCCAAAGCTCATTTTTCAAGAGGATTCTATCACATTTGATAATTGTTTTAATTTTCAATTTCTTATTCCCAAAAATCCAAAAACACTTTTTATACATTTCTCTT
This sequence comes from Erythroxylum mucronatum, assembly GCA_027563825.1. Lineage (NCBI taxonomy): Eukaryota > Viridiplantae > Streptophyta > Magnoliopsida > Malpighiales > Erythroxylaceae > Erythroxylum > Erythroxylum mucronatum. Next base: position 8,161,806 of record JAOSBP010000009.1, read on the forward strand.
ACAATTCGTTCAGTTTTGTTAGTTTTTCTTATAAGAATCAAAACCCCCTTCCTAACTACTTTAGTTTGCATTTCATGACAATTAGGCTAGCTTAGATCCATTACATTAGGTTCCAATTAAGAAAGACGATTCGAGGTTACATTCTATATTGCGATCCTTGGAATTAAATTTTTGATTTGATCTCCAATGGTAAGAATAAAAGACAAACGCGAATGACCAGTGTTTTCCCCTGTTGGTATGAAGAGGTGTCTGTAGTGTATCCGGGACGGACAAGTCAAAAATGGGACCCTTACTACAACAATTATAATGAGGGATGGAAGGCAAACTCTAGGTTCAGTTAGAGGAATGAAGAGGGAAGGGCTCCAAACAGATTTCAACAAGGAGGAGGAGTTGGTGCTTCCACTAACCAGTTCCCCAACCAACAGGAAGCCCTGACCGTCCCACCTAAAGAGGACACCAACCAACTACTGCACAATATGATGACTTTGATGAAGGAAGAAAGGAGTTCGAACAATAATCAGTTCAATGCAATAGCCACTCTCATTTAGCAGGATTCCTTTAAAATCGTTGCTTGGTTCAATGTGCTGGAAAAGAGAATGGAACAATGGGAGACTATAGCTGAGAACATCAATTCCTATGTCACCCAGTTGTCTAATAATATGAGTGAGAACCAAGCAAGGAGCAGTGGAACAATCCCCTCAAACACTGTAATGAACCCCAAAAGCTTAAATGCAATAGCTCTCCGAGGTGGGAAGCAAGTGAGGTTCAAAAGTCAAGATAAGGAAGAAGGCGAAGGGGAGATCGAGAGTGAAGAATTGCCTTTGACAAAGGACAAAATCAAGAAATCTGAAAGCTCCAAGGAAAAATCACTTTTGACTGAAAAGAAGCTTGAATTAAGGACCAATGGAGCTAATTCAGAGAGCTTCAAGGAACAAGCAGCAACAATGGAGCATGTGGAATCAAGCAAGCATGGAGCCAATGAAACCAATGGTAAGGAGGTAAATCTTCAAGACCTTCCTTTTCCTAATTCATATTTGATAAGCAAACGAATGATTGGCATTAAGCATGAAAAAGATATCGTTGATTTGTTTTGTAAGGTAGAAGTCAATATTCCTTTGCTTGATCTTGTGAAACGGGTTCCTGCTTATGCAAAATACCTTAAGGATCTGTGTACCCATAAGAGGAAGTTTAGGCCAAATGAAAGAGACCAAGTAAGCTCAAATGTGTCCGCCTTATTCAAGCCTCAGATCCTTGTAAAATGCCAAAACCCTTGATCTTTCACTATCCCTTGCACTATAGGTAAAGTTACCATAGGGAGAGCCTTGTTAGATCTAAGGGCAACCGTTAATGTTATGCCTAAGTCTGTTTATCAATCATTGGGGGTCAAGAACCTTAAGTCTACATCTGTAGTTCTCCAATTGGCTGATAGGTCAATTAAGCATCCTGTGGGCATTATAGAGGATATTTTGGTCCAAGTCAAGGGTTTAGTTTTTCCAGCTGATTTTTATGTGCTTGATATGTCTTTTAAAGTTGTGCAGGACACTTTCTTGATTCTCGATCGGCCCTTCTTGAGGACTGCTAGTACCATGATTAGCATGAAAGAAGGTATGATCACCATGGAGGTAGGAGATCAGCAGGTGAGTTTTAACATGTATGAGGCTATGAAACGCCCCCATGAAGACTATTCGCTCCTAGGAGTTAACATGCTTGATATTGTCGTTGATGATGCATGTGCTGAGTTTGAACTCGCAATGAACCCATTCAATAATGACTCCTTGGAAGGAGGACTTTCCACTGATGTTTCAGATGAACGGAGGTGTGTGGACGTTAGCACTGAAGTGGAAAGTGGTCGAGTTGCCTCACCACAGCATAACTATAAGCCAAACGTCCACCCGGAGATGCAGGATCCACCACAATAACTAGGTCGTTTCTCATCCTTCACTTATCACTTACTTCTGCTCTTGATTGAAGATGACATTATGAATGCATGAGTATGTTGAATAAGTGTGGGGGAGAAACCACTTCAAAAGGACTTAGGTTTAGTTTTTAGTTATTGAAATTTTGATTCAATAATTCATCTTGCCTTTATGTTCGTTGTGTTTTAGTTTTACGCATGACAGATCAGCTGCTCAGTTGAGTCTTTAGATTACTCCCTTGAAACCGAATCAAAAATTTAATTATAAGGATTGCAATATAGGATGCAACCTTGGGTCCTCTCACTTAATCGGAACCTAACGCAAAAGGTCTAAGCTAGCCTAATTGTCAAAAATGCAAACTAAGTTGATAAAAAGGGGTTTGGATCATTGGTAAAGATTAACAAAATTGAACTTAATGGAAGAAAAATGTATAAAAAAGGTATTTTTGGATTTTTGGGAAATGAAGGGTAAAAACTCAAACAATGTTCAATATGATAAAATCCTCTTGAAAACTAGCTTTGGCTATCATAGTTCAAAACAAATCTTTCGGGACTGAAATTCACTAAGTTGTCGAATGACAAACCTTAAAGAACTCTTTAAGTCCAAGGTTTTAATCAATGAACTCCTTTTCTTAAAACCTTGTTGAATGCATCTTAGTGTATGAAATGGACAAGCTAATGCAAGTCGTCAAATTGGATCACGTATAATCTCATATCAAACACAACTAGGCAGATAAAAGAGGATTAACACAATCACCAAAAAGACATATATGAAACTTCATATATTAA
>JAOSBP010000009.1:8198966-8211319 GCA_027563825.1 Erythroxylum mucronatum
TCCAATAATGCTTTTCTCATAAATTTCCTTAAAACATACATACATCTATTTCACAATACATATTTAAAACACTTATTGTACATCATTTCTTATTTTCTAAATTCCACTTAAAATTCGGGGTCCAACATTAGGTGCTAGGTGTCACTATTTTACAATGACATTTGTCATATATGCATGCAATCCACTTGTCCTCTATATAAGCTACCAAATGTCACGAAAATCCTAGGCCATTTGTCACTCAATTCTCCAAGCCATTTATCATTAAATTCTACTGCCATGTGTCACTTATTTTATAGGCCTAGTCATCCTAAATTTTCATGTGTCAACTGTCTTACCAGTTGACATTTTTCCTAGATAAATGTGCATTTTAATTAATCAATTCCCAATTGTAACAATTAACTCCAAATTACTAATTATAATCCACCAAACCAAAAGTCAAGAAATAAATAATACACAATTATATCATAACCATTTTAAACCTTTCATATCCTCAGAATATGTCAATTGAGTGCACATACAATCTTTGCAATGTTTTCCAAATCAATATTCATGTGTGTATATATGCTCATGTTATGTATGTGAATGAAATGCACCTCATTAATTCTAAAATGATATGACTCAAAAGTCTAACATTCTAACCTCATTAAGTTTTGGAAACTGGCTATTACAATTCTCCCCCTTAAGGAATTTCGTCCTTGAAAATCTTACCTGATTGACCAAATAGATGAGGGTATTGTTTCCTCATGTATTCCTCAGTCTCCCATATAGCTTCTTCTTTTGAATGATTCCTCCAAAGGACTTTAACCAAAGAAATTACACGATTTCTCAACTGTTTCGTCCGGTATCTAACTATTTTGACCGGTTCCTCAACATAACTCAAATTCGTTGCAATCTTAACCTCTTATGCTGGTAATATATGTGTTGGATCTGATCAATATCTACTGAACATACTAACATGAAACACATTGTGAATCTGAGACATTTCTGGCGATAATGTTAATTTGTAAGCTAATGGTCCTACTCTCTCAGTAATCTCATAAGGACCAATGTATCTAGGGCTCAACTTTTCCTTTTTACCAAACCTTAGCACTCCTCACCAAGACGACACTCTCAAAAACACCTTATCTCCCACTTGATACTCCATATCCCTCCAGTGCTGATCTGTATAACTTTTTTGCCTGTCTTGAGCTACCTTAATCCGACTACAGATCAATTTTACCTTATCAATGGTATCTTGAATCAACTCTAGGCCTTCAACAATCCTTAGGCCCTCTTCATCTCAATATAAAGGCGATCAACACTTCCTGCCATATATTGCCTCATATGGAGCCATACCAATATTAATGTGATAATGATTATCGTATGTAAATTTAATGAGAGCTACATGTTCATCCCATGCTCCTTAAAACTCTAAAACACAAGCTCTGAGCATATCCTCAATAGTCTTAATAGTCCTCTCACTCTGTCTGTCTGTCTGAGGATGAAATGTTGTACTAAAGTTCAACTTTGTACTTAATGTTGATTGTAAACTGCCCCAAAATCTAGATGTAAATCTAAGATCCTGGTCTGATACAATAGAGACTAGGACTCCATGTAACCTCACTATCTCTTTTATATACCTCTGAGCTAATTGATCCAGTGTGTTACTTTCTCTCATAGGTAAGAAATGAGGTGATTTCGTTAATCTGTCAACAATAACCCATATATCATCATGTTTTCTCAGAGTTCTCGATAAACCCATAATAAAATCCATTATAATCCTGTCCCACTTCCACTCTGGAATAGGTAATGACTGTAACTTTCCAACTGGAGCACAATGTTCCGCCTTAATCTGTTGGCATGTCAGACACCTCGTAATATACTCAGCCACTTGCCTTTTCATCCCTGGCCACCAGAAATGTTGTTTCATAGTATTGTACATCTTAGTAGTACCAGGATGCATAACATAAGTTGCTATATGTGCTTACTCCAAAATTTCTTTTCTCAGACCATCAACATCTGGTAACGCATAATCTTTGCTTCAACCACAATACACTATTTCTCAACTCAAACTTAGAATTCAGATTATATTTTAACTTCTCAACAATCTTCACCAATTTTGGTCTTTGCTTTGAGCTTTCCTGATCCTTTCAGGCAATATTGGTCTAAGCTTTAACGTAGCTAACAATGTTTCATTTTGTCTCGAACCTAGCTCATCATTTAGGGCTCTCAGTTGAACCAGGTTTGGTAACCTCGATGTTTGAATTTGTGCCACACTGTTATTAGATTTCCTGCTTAATACATCAACTACAACATTAGGTTTACCTAGATGGTATTCAATCGTGCAATCATAATACTTAAGCAACTCAACCCAGCTCCTTTGTCTCATATTCAGTTCTTTTTGACTCAACAAATATCTCAAACTGCTATGATCTGTAAATATCTGAAGTGTCTTACCATATAAATAATATCTCCAAATTTTCAAAGCAAACACCACTGCATCAAGTTCTAAATCATGAACTGGGTAATTGAACTCATCTCGAAGCATATGCAATTACTTTACCATACTGCATCAAAACACACCCTAATCCCTAGTGTGAAACATCTCTATATACAACATATCCTCCAGATCCAAATGGTATAGCTAACACTGGTGTCATAGTTAATCGATGTTTCAACTCCTCAAAACTCCTCTGACACTCATCAGTTCATCAAAAAGGAAATTCTTTCTTAGAGGCTTTGTTAAAGGAGCCGAAATCAATGAAAACCGCTCGACAAATCTCCTGTAATAACTTGCTAACCCAAGAAAACTCCGAATCTCAAACAAATTTCTAGGTGCTTCCCACTTCATTACTGCCTCAACTTTTTTTAGGTCTACCTGTATGCCCTATCTAGATACTATATGACCCAATAACACCATTTGATCAAGCCAAAATTCATAGTTACTAAACTTGGCATACAATTGCTTCTCTCTCATTATCTATAAGACCAACCTCAAATGCTCATAATGTTCCTCTCTACTCCTTCAGTACACCAAAATATCATCTATTAATACAATCACAAAATAATCTAAGTAAGGTTGGAATACTTTGTTCATCAATGCCAAAAGGCATCAGCAAAAACTCGAAGTGTCCATATTTGGTTATGAATACACTCTTTGGTACATTAGCTTCTACTATCTTCAATTGATAATACCCTGACCTCAAATCTAATTTAGTAAACACCGGAGCTCCTTGTAACTAATCGAGTAAATCATTTATTTTCGACAAGGGATACTTGTTCTTCACTATCACCCGATTCAATTGCCTATAATTAATGCATAATCTCAAGGTTTCATCCTTCTTCTTCACAAATAAAACTAGAGCTCCCCAAGGGATACATTGGGTCTGATAAAACCTTTATCCAATAACTCCTGCAACTGAGTCTTAAATTCCTTAAGTTCCACAGGTGTCATCCTATACGGAGGAATAGATATAAGAGCAATACTTGGAATTAAGTCAATACTGAACTCCGTTTCCCTATTTGGGGGTAATCCTGGTAATTCAGTGGAAAATACATCTAAGAAATCTCTAACAACAAAAGTATCCTGAATTATTTGCTCAATTCAGGTGTCGGTCACATCGACTAAATAAGCTTCACATCCACTTCAAATTAGCTTAAAGGCACTCATTGATGAAATCAATCTGGCTGGCGTTGCTTGACTGCGCCTTGAAATATAACCCTTGGTTTATTAGGAGATTCAAGAACAACTTCTTTAATATAACAATTCATCACAGCCCTATTCAGTTCATACCCAAAATGAGGTATATTTCTTGAATAAGAACATTGTATTCAAAACATAAGTTATGGCGTATATTATCCTACTAATATAAATAAATAATAAGTCTAACATAGACAGTATATCTTTTTCAATAATATGATTAGACTAATTATCCCCGTCTTTGAACTTTTCATTTATTTTCTTTTAGCACAGATGAACAAAGAAGAACATCATAAACACCCCAATACCCCCTTCCTAATTTAAGACACCTCTCGTAAAAAAATATTAAGATAAGTTATCATCTAAAAAAGCCTTTTACTATTAAAAGTTTAAATAATAAAAGTTTGAATGCACAAAAAATTTAAAACTTAACTAAATGATCGTTATTTAATAATTATTAATAATCATCATCACTGAACACAATTTAAATGTAAAAAATTAAAAACTTAACTAAATAATCATTGTTTGATAATTATTAATGATCATCGTCACTAAGTAAAAAATATATTTTTATGAGATAATATTTTTATTATCTATAGTAATAAATTAAAATTTATTTTATTAAAAATTTATGATAGTAATAATCACTAATGTCTAAAATAATTTTTATTATTTATGACAATAATAATCCTAATAATTAAAATAATTTTGTTATTATTTATGATAGTAATCATCACAATTTATGCCAGTAATCATCACTAATGTCTAAAATAATTTTGATATGATTTATGGGAATGTGATTCTCTGGTCCTCACATAAATGGATGGCTTGGATCTAATGGGACAGGTAATGGCCAGAGTACCAGGGCCAGAGGATTTCAGAGCTGATTTATGATAGTAATAATGTCCCCATATAAATGGATGGCTTGGATCTAATAGGACAAGTTAGGGTCAGAGTACCGGGCCAGAGGATTTCAGGGCTGATTTATGACAGTAATAATCCTAATGATTAAAATAATTTTGTTATTATTATGATAGTAACCATCAGTACTGACTAAAATAATGACTCCAAACTTTCTATAACCTTAAACATATGCTTTCAGAAACCCAATATCAAGTATTAAACCAAGTACCGGAAAAGAGCAGGCCAAAACAGAGCAATTTGTAATAAACTAAGAAGCATGGATACGCGACACGACACGGACACGGATACGTGGATATATTAATTTTTAAAATTTGGTGGACACGAACACAGCATATATATATATCTATATATATAATTCTCAAGCAAAAATAAATTCTCTCAACCAGCATAGCATCACCTTCACAACTGCAGCAACCAACAAAATAAAACCGAAATTTCTAGGATAATTAAGATATACCATACATACCTTGAAAAAGGTGCATGAGTTTCAACAGATTCAACATCTAATAATGAAACCCATGCAACAACTGACACTTAAACTGAAACCCCAAGATTAGGGCTTCAGGAGAAATGGATAAAATGACCAAGAGGAAGAGAGAGGAGATCTAGGGCAGAGACAGAAACGGAGCCAGACTCAACTTTAAGGAGGGCCCGAGATTTTTAAAGGTAGGGATTTTTTTTTAAAAGAAAGGCCACTTATATTTATAATTTTAAAAATTGTAATTATATAAGTAATTTTTAAAAAAAAATTTAAAAGGGAGGGCCATACATAGCTCCGCCACTGGGTAGAGAAGAGAGTGCGTGTTCATTGGCAAAGAGGAGCGAATAATAGCCAAAGTCAGTTCCATTGGTACAAAACAAAAATTAAAAAAAGTCATTTTGAATCTAGCCGTGTTCGAGCCATCGCCAGCCGTGTCAGAGATGACAAAAAATATTTTTTAATTCCGACACGTACAGACACGTGTCCATCGCGTATCAGGTGGGTGTCCGTGTCAGACACATGTCCAACACGCAGACACGGCTCTATTTTGCCGTGTCCGTGTTTCTTAGGTAATAAATAACCAATTGACATGCGTATAAAGGAAACTAACTCCAGATTAAAGCAGTCACAAAATATAATCTTCAGAATCCTCAGCGGTTAGACGAGAGTCAATCTCAAAATTGCTGAATAAATAAAGTGTCTATAATTAATACGAGGTGCTTGGAAATTATCTTAGTTTCTCCACTACAACATGATCTCAAAAGTCTCCAATATAAAACTTAAAGTAGACAAAGGCCATTATAATAACTACAAGCTCAAGCATGATGTCATTATCTGTTTCTCTTAAGTACAGCTGATATTGTCTCCCACCATCTCAGAGATGACGCCCTTGCTCTTTCTTCGACTGTCACAAAGCATTCTGGAAGATGACGCAGGTTAAACTTTCTACGACAAGCCTAATATGATCATAAGATCATTGTCCCGACAAAGCAAATACTATCCGAGTACCTAAAGATAACTGAAGTCGTAAGGACATCATTTCATGCTACAACAGTCTTTTCACCATGCTTTGCTACATTCTCCACAGTTTCAACTGATGACTTTGAAACATCGTCCACTGCTGCCCTCACTGCTCGTGGATCAGTGTCATCATTCCTACTGGAGAGATTTGAGTCGTTAGTCTCACTCGTTGCCTGCAAGTCATCTGCCTCTTTATTTTCGTCACAGAGTTGCAAATCATTTGCCTGATCAGTTGCATCAGGCAGTTGAGAATTATTGCCTTTATTTGTCACAGCAGAGAGCTTTGAACCATTTACCTCTTCTTTCATATCAAGGATAGAAGAATCCTTCACCACTTTACTTGCATCAGAAAGTTGTGAATCATTTGCCTCTTCTTTAATGTCAGGAACCATTGGTTGATTTGCCTCTTTAGTTGTGCCAGGCAGCAGAGAGCCATTTCCCTTCTCATTTGCAACTGAGACCCTTGAGTCACTAACCTGCATTTTTGCAGTCAGTACACTTGAGTCACTAGCCACTGCACTTGCATCCGGGAGCTGTGAGTCATTTCCTTCTTTAGAGCCATCAGGAAGTAGTAAGTCAGTTCCTCCTCTAACATTAGAAATCTTCATATCATTGACCTTATTTGTAGCAGTGCAGAGCTGTGAGTCCTCCAGCTTATCTTTTGTGGCACACAAAAATTCACATTTATTCCCCTCATCAATTGAATCAGATCGTTCAGACTCATCAGCTCCTTTAGTTGTTGCATCAGAAACTTGTGAAACATTGACTTCACCAGTTGCATGGCAAGGTTGACAGTCATTAGACTCATTAATTGTTTCACAATGCAGAGAACCTTTAACATCATCAGTTTCACTGATATCATGTGGATCAGCAACCTTGTCAACCATGCTTTCTAACTCGAAATTATTACCCTCAAAAGCAACATCAGACAGCAGCAGGGGTTCCTTATCATCAGTCTGATGTAACTGTAGTCGATCAATCTCATTGTCCTCGTGACATAGTTGCAATGTATCAACCTCAATAACACCATACAACTGTGATTGATCATCCTCACTAGCTTCTTGATAATCCATCACATCATCCCTTTTCCTGCGTTTCCCAGTACTCTTTCTTCTCACCCTCTCCTTCCCTCTAATCCTTTTGCCAAGTTCAGTTGGTGGGAGCTGTGATGGTGTGGCCGGGCTTCCACCCTGGTCCCTCAAACAGTCCTGTGCAATAAACCTGATCTTAGAAATAGAATCAAACTGTTGTGCATCCAAACCTTTTGTTGAGAATGCATCTGCCAAATAAGCAATTTCCCTTAAGCCAGAAATCTGCAAGAGCAAAACCTGTTAGAGGTGAATCACATGAATGTAACGTCAAAGAGTGCAAGTTAAAGCCTCAGCATCTCCTCACCGTTCGTTGGAACTCAGATGACAATGAGATGGGCCTTCCAACAACTTTCCGCGTGATCCTCAAGTACCACTGCATGTATGCACCTTCATCAGTAGTATCATCACACTCGACAATAGTGAGTCGGCGATCCAACCATTCACTAAGCTCTGACTCCATTTTCCCAGACAAGTCCACGCCACCGTCAACTCCCCGACTCTTCCTAACCCATCTCACAACATCTTCTGGTATTGGTTGAGACATGGCATACTGTCTTAAGCAGCGATCAGGGAGATGTCTCTCTGCTTTGTCAAAGCATATGAGCATTGTCTTTGATCTCCCCAAAATCAAGGTAGTTTTGATACTTTCAGGTATCACCCTGCTGTCCATGAATTTGTATGGAAGCCACTCCACCTGCTTAAGAGCGTGAACTGTGATTTCCCAGACAGTAAAGTGAAATAAATACTGAAAAAAAAGAACTGATACATACATCAGTTGGCTTCAATGAGTCCAGTGCCTTGCGATAAAAAACCACATCACGATTTGTTGTTGGCCCACTTTGCTTACCCTTCCACCTAAGTACAAAAGGAAAATGATCGTGGATAGGGTCTCGATTGAGTTTTGGTCGGCCTATATTCAGATGAAAATAGCTCCAGCACTTGCAAAGGAACAAATTAAACAACACCAGAATTCTAATCAGCACCAAAGTAAATTTCTTATTAGATAAACCTCTCACAACCTCATCTTCTTCTAAAGGAAAAGAAGCCCAAACCCCTCAAGACAAGAAAAACTTTGACTGACCACAAAACAGCATCATAAACTTACTAACCTGAAGCAGTGTTAAACAGCCACAGATAGTGCTTTGAGATTTAACACATGCATTGCCTAGTGCTCTATACAAGAAGGCTAATGCTGCAGCACCCCAAGCATATTTACCAGCTTCTTCAAAATTTTCAAGCAATGGAAGGTACATGACTGGAACCTTATTCCCAGTGGTCGTGGAAAATATTGTACTTCCTACAAGGTATAGAAGATAAGCACGTGTGCAGCGCTGAACCTCTTCTATTGGTGCATCCTCAGCACACTGTGAAAAGAACTCCTTCAACCAACTCAACTTTACCATTCCACCACTTGCATAGTTCGAATCTGGAGCTTTTCCTAGAAGCTTTTCACATACTAAGCTGCAAGTTGTATACGTAATTCCAATAACAGGTTTACCATCAATTGCAAGCCCCAGCAACAAAGCAACATCCTGAAGTGTGACCGTCATTTCACCAACAGTAAAGTGAAAAGTATTTGTTTCTCTCCTCCATCTCTCAACTAGTGCCGAAATTAGAGGATTATCTAAACTAATAGCTGGAATCTTCCTCAAGTAACCAAATCCAGCTTTCTCCACCAACTCAATCTGTTTTGCTGTTAGCTTCCATTCACCCAACTTTGACGTATGCTCATGGCATCTAAGTGCACCACGCTCCTAAAAGTTATTACAAAAATTCTTGTTACACAAATGCTTTTGGCGTTTGAATGATCAAATACCAAGATCATCATCTTTTGAAGGAAAAACATTCAGCCATAACTACAGTTTAAATAACAGGCATAGATTGAAATATTTCATCTGGCTTACAGCTATATAAGAACCTGACACCATAAGGGGTTTTCTCAGACCTTCAATGCAATTCCATCGTTTACATAAATACATTGACAACATAAGCGGAGTTAGTTGAGTGTAAGAATCACCTGACCATCCCAAACAGCAGCGGAGACATGTTTGTCTTGATCGTAAAGCACAGAGGCATCAACCGGTCCAGGATTAGAGTCCATCCTCTAACAACTTGTGAAACCTGCCAAAATCATAAGTCCTGAAATTGCAAAAATGGTGATTGACAAGAGGAGGCAAATTGAAGTCCACGGCAAGAACAACTAAAGGCCATTACCATGAAGTTGTTAGTTTCACAAATCCTTAATAAGATCACCTACAAGTCATAAATGGAACTAAGTTTCCTGATTTATTGGAAACCAAATCGACTTCTTTGTCCCATTAAAAATACTAGCTTGATAGTCAACATCACTCTAAAATCTTGAAACTGAAATTTTCAATTATTAGTTATAGGTTATAATAATCAAAACCCAGCAAAATTATCTTAAAATTTTCACCAATTCCAAAAAATATATACATACACAAAACCCAAACCCAAACAGCAATATCACCAATTACAACATATATGACAAATCAAAAGCCATTAAATCTGTAAACAGCGAGGGTTATTGATCGCCTCGCCGGGCAAACAGAAAGAACATAACGGAAGAGGAGTTTGCAGAGTTGAGACGAATAATATCTATGGAAGTAATACGACGACGGAGAAGTGGAAAAAAAGGCAGGGAGAACAAGTTAAAGGTATGGCTAACCTGAGAAGAGAAATCTTAAAACGACGACGCCACCCCTGAACACAACACACCCCAGCAAAAAAACCCTCAAAACGACGGCTGAAGGGGAAGAATTGTGTAGTTGAATAAATAAATAGCATCGTCTTTTCTTTTTGCTAATTTTATCACAGTGCCTCCTTCAATGTTGTTGTGGGCCTAGGCCTTTTCTTTTGGGTAAATTGGGTCCTCCTTCCAAGTAGTCGGCCGAAACACATATGCCTATAGGTAGCGTATGCCTCTTTTTGTTGCTACAGGAGTGAGCATAAATCAAGAGCTTGCTCAATTGAGATCAGTTATTGAAAAAGGAACTAAAAGATTCGATGGTTACTCCAAATCACAAGAAAATTTTTTATTTTTAAAATTAAAATAATCAGTATTTAAAACTAATCATCTCTAAACTGATTTGGACGTTGGGACTTCTGTGTTGTTTGATCTACAACTCCTCTCCAATCCTTAATATCACTCCACTGTTCACACATTTTTTGAAATTATCGGTCTGCTATTGCTATCTCCAACTGTCCTTCTTTGCTCCCTGCACTCCGGATCTTAGCTCTCATAACTAAACTGAACTCCTCTGGTACTACTCAAGAACCCCAAAAGGCACACAGGAAAACTATAACACCAAACTGGCTAATTGGCTAAACCAAATTGGCGAAACAACTCGTTTGGACTAGACTATCAACTACACAAAGTTAGATTGGAAGTATGTATACCTTAAGTAAGTTTCAAGTATGATGGACGAGACAACAAAGCCCTCTCTAGCTCTCTTAACTCATGGGCACAACTCTCATCCTTCCTCTTAGAAACCCCTTACTTCTCTCGTATACTCTTACTCGTTATTCCCCGTTAAATAATCTAGTAGCAGCGGAAATTGTTTAAATGCAGTCTCCAGACTGTCATAGATTTTCTAATACACAAGATCCTCAGAAGAGACGAGTGTAGAGCATACTCATCCTGCATTTAGGCAATTAGGAATATTGACTCAGGTCTTGAAGTTTTTAGAAAGGAGAAGAGGCTTAAGGAAAAACACACAAACCAAACTTCATTTCTAAACTTTGAAATGTAATCAAACCGTGCTTACAACTAAAGGAAAACCTTGCTTTTATAGGAGAAGCGAAGGTTAGAAATGTAAATCTAACTAAGACATAATTATGACAACTTTAGAAAAGAAAGCTAAAGTACAATGATGACTATTTTATCAAAGCTACTTTTTAAAAAGCAAACCTAAATTTTACAAAAGTCTAAAGGTAAACAGCACCTAGTTTGCAAAAGTCTAAAAGTAAATAGTGCGATGATAAGATGAAATCTTGAACAGTGATTTATGGGACCATCTTTCACCAAAAGTCTTCAACGGTGATTGCCTTAAAAGGTGTACTTGTATAGATGTCTTCAAAGTCTTTAGTGAAATGATTTTCTTGAAAGATGTGTTCCATTAGGATCCAAAGTATCCAATGAATTATTTGTCAAGAATTGATTCGTGCCATGATTGAAGATTGGAAGGAGAATCTGGATCATCAGAGCTATCAGTGTCTTGTTGATGTGTTTATCAGTATCTTGTTGATGTGTTTTACGTTTTATATTGGGATTGAGCTCACATGTATGAAGGTCATGCAGGAATTGGTTTAACTCATCTTCGTTAGGACTATAATGATCATCATTCGGGTTTTGAGCATCCTGAAAAGCCAAGTTAGATGGTTGTGAAGGTCCTGCAATGTTTGAGACTATACCTTTTGTGTCAGATTGAGGATTATTGAAACTAGGAATATCAACTTCTGGTGCTTCTAGTTCACCAGGAATAAATTCACCAGGATATGGTCCAATAGAAGTAGAAAGGACTGGCGTCTCTAGAAAGTGATTGATCTCCTTAAGAAAATCTCTCAGAGATTGAAGCACATTGTCCTGATGTCGTGGCCAATATAAAGATGTGTAATAAAATTGGACATGTTGTTCTGTGCAAAGAGCACCAGTATGGGTTTCTCTATATGGATGATGAGAATGAAGAAGCAATGTGTAGATTGTCGTCTAGTTGAAGTTGCCCATAGACGATGTTGTTAAATTATTAAAGAACATTTATGCTTCCATTGATCTCACGGTTGAAACCATTCCAAGAATGTCCATAGTAAAGAGCTTCCATTGTTAATGTCATAGACAAGTTGATACAACCGAAGTGGTGATACAGTGAGAACACAAGCATAAAGCGCAAAGAGTGCCCAAAGATACCATAATGTGTTTTCAGCAAGGACGGAGATATGCGGGGCCCAGTGGTGCACTGGGCCCCCCAAGTTTTTAAAAAATTAAATAATCTTTTTTATTTTAATATATATATAATATAATATAATATATCAAATGTAAGTGTAAGTCGACTTGTACATTGGGTAACTCGACTTACACATGTCCAGTACCTATAAGTCGACTTGTACATTGGGTAACTCGACTTATGCAAGGACGGTACTG
>JAOSBP010000009.1:8248332-8258608 GCA_027563825.1 Erythroxylum mucronatum
CAAAATGATTTCTTAAAAAGTTTTGAAATCTACCGTTTCTCCAAATAAGGCATGTTTTCTTTTTCCGATCCAACATAAACTATCTAAGGGTAGATGGTACATTAGTAATGTCATAATAAAAGTAAAGACTTGATCTTGTCTTGAAACTTTAGCTAAGGATTCTTTAAGGGAATCACTTATAGAGGAGTGCCTATAAATTATTTCAATAAGGGAATTAAATTTTTCTAGCAGTGTGGTTGATTAGACTCATAAGTTTAAGTTATAGAATCGTACAAGTGTTGACGAATCTTGAATGCTTAATAGTTTAGTTGATATAAAGATAGCATGTTAACGATAGAATAAGGTAAAGACCAGTGAGTAGGAGAGGCAAAATAGAAAATATCAATCAAAGTTCGAAAGTAAGCAAGTTTTAGCAAGATTAGTATGCATTGGAAAAGTTCTATGACAATGGGAAAGATTTAGATACGAGACTAAAAATGACAGTATAACTAATTTATAAATTCTAGGGTGAGTGAAGACACTTTATTTTGATGAAGTGGTCAAAAGATATATAAATCTATGAGGTTTGTAATGCAGTGACTCAAATTAATGTTAAATTAGGTTAAGAAGAAATGTAATTACATTTTGAATGTACTTAGATAAACCATCCATAAAGATGGCTTAGGATGCTAAAACAATGGCTCATCAAGGTAATTATCTTTAAAAGGCATTATTGTTGTAACACATAATAAGAACATGGAAGTAATAGGCTATGAAAGTGGGAACACTACCTTACAAATTAAGATAACTTCCTTAAGCTGTGGAAAAGTTATCGATTGGCGTGGCAATGGAGTTGATATCGAGTTAGTGGCAAGTAGTTATAATTCTCCACTAAAATTATGGAGTTAATGAAAGAAGTAACAACTCCTTACTAATTCAATGAGTTCATGGAGAAATTTGATAATTTAACCTTTCTTGTTGCTTAACTCCCTATGACCTTATATAAAGACATCCATTGTAGTTCATTTTTCAACATTGAATAAATTTAATCATTTTAAAGAGATTTTAAAGTTTTTAGAGAAATTTGCTATTAAGAGGTTCTCAAGTAGGAAGATCTTGAGAGGTAGTTGTTTTGTAGGGTGTTCCTAATTGGAAGTAAATTAAGACATTTTTATTATTATATTGTGTATAAAACAACAAAAAATTGACCTTATTGAAACACTTATCTATTAAATATGTGAGTAAAACATCAACACATGAGTAAAGTGAGAAATTTGAAAAAAAAGGACTTATTGATCAATGATCATAAGGAAGACTATGTTATGCTTCTTCTTTTTTTGTTAAATCAGTTATAAGATTAAAAGAAAGAATAAGGTTATTTATATGGAAATGGAGAGTTTAGAAACTCAACTGAAAGCTACCAAAGGCTAAAGTAACAAAGCTACTAAAAGTGCTTCAAACAATGCACCACAGGGGGCAAAATAGTAACACTAGATACAAAGGGACAAAGTGGACTAATAACCGAAGCAGTCTACAGCTAATGAATCAGCCTGAAAAGGCAAACACTCAAGCAGTTGAGCAAAAGAGGACTCAATGAGCTTCAGAAGCACAGCAATCACACAGACTTAAAATCCCCGTTAATTGCAGCTGTTGTTCCTGGGATTAGCCTATCCTTGGAGTTGTATTCTAGTCTTGAGCCTTCACAATTAACTCAATTTCATCAAAAGGATCGACAGCAAAACATTTCTTGGCATAGTCACTGTTAAAAAGAAAGGCCATCTGTGTTGAAGAGCCAGCCTTGACTGTGAGGGAAACCACTGAGAAGGGGTGTCCAAGAGTTAGAGACTGGTTGAGCTCTCATACCCCAAGTGTCTCTGGTTAAAACCTGCAACAACCTGCTCAAGTATGTTAGAAATAAAAAACCTCACACACTCTTACCTGCCCGCGGTGTTTGTTCTGAGGTGCTCCTGAACTAGAGTGATAACTCTGGCTTTCACTCCATCCAACCCCATAGCTTCATTTTTAAAGGTCCTTGCACTCCTTTCTTTCCACAGAATGTAGACTGTCACTGAAAGGAGAATAGGGAATATATTGTTGAAAGATCTGGGAGTATGAGGGGAATTAAGCCAAGAAGGGATGGAGTGGAGGTCAAGATGGGGAGGGAAGGTGATATGAAAGAAGGCTAGGCAATAAGTCCAAAATGCTTTGGAAAAAAGGCATTCAAAAAATAAATGAGCTAATGATTCATTGGCAGAGAGACATAAAGAACAATGATTAGGAGTATGAAGGAAAATGACTCTGTCTCTAGTCTGAAGTTTGCCACAAAAGGCCAACCAAATAATGAAGGAACATCTAGGGCTGTTCTTTGTGGACCACGCCAATGTATGCTAAGGGATTGTAGGTTGGGGGGCTTTTAGAAAGGAATAGGCTAAAGAGTTAGTGTAGACATGGTTCCCTGACCCTCCCAGCCACTCCAAACTGTCTTGATGAGAGCTATCAGGTTGATATTGAAGTGGAGCCAGAAATCCCAAAGTATGACCAATAACCTCTTGCCAGCTTCACCTATTATTCTTGATCACCTCTTAAACTGTGGCTGTCTATTTTAGTTCAGAGCCATTAATGGCCTTGGCAGTAGAGAAATGCTGGAGGAGACCTCGCGGGTGCCAAAGATCCTGCCAAAAGTAAGTAGAAGCTCCATTTCCTATCCGAATTCTGAATTGGTTCCCTAGTTTATCCCTTACCGCTAAAATTTTCCTCCAACTCCAGGAACTATTGATCGTAGGAAGAATACTCCAAAAAGTCCTTCTCCTAAGAATAATAGAATGAACCCACTTCACCCAGAGAGCTTCCGGGTCATGAAACAAAATCCAAATCCTATTTCCCAGAAGCACAGAGTTCCAAGTAGGTAAGTGTTTAATCCCAAGACCTCCTTCAGGTTTAGGTCTACAGATGTCAGACCATTTGACCTTAGCACTAAAATGGGAGGAGTGCTACCCGGTCCAGAGAAAATTCCTAAGCTTGGCCTCTATCTCTTTAAGGATTGAAGAAGGAAGAATGAACATGGAAGACCAATAGACCTGAAAGGAAGAAAGCACAGACATAATCAACTGAAGCCTACCAGCATAGGAAAGACTTTTATTAGTCCACTTATTGATCCTAGCTTCAATTTTATCCACAAGAGGCCTACAATCCCTACGGGTCAACCTTCCAATAATGAGGGGAACACCCAAATATTTAATGGGAAGACTGCCTTGCTGAATAACAGACACCTGTTCAATTTGATGAGACAAGGGAAACGACTCAGGGGATAAGAAAAATTGGCTTTTGTTGGGATTCAACTCCAAACCAGATAATTGAGAGAAGGTCCTGAGGCAATTAAGCATAGAAGTTATAGAATCCAAATCAGCTTGACAAAACAGCAAAAGATCATCAGCAAACAGAAGATGGTTAAGCTTTAGACAGTTACAACGCCAATGATATTTGTACAAGGGATTGCCATCTAGAGCCTTATTCAAACCTCTAGAAAGAACTTCCATACTTAGAATAAAAAGGAAGGGGGATACGGGGTCACCTTGCCTCAAACTCGACTGACCTCTAAAGAACTTGGAGGGGGTACCATTAATGAGGATAGAGTAAGAAGGGGCCATAATACATTCCTTAATCCAAGCAATGTATTGCCTCGGAAGACCGACAGATTCTAGAACAAAGATAAGAAACTCCCAATGAACAGTGTCATAAGCTTTGGTAAGGTCAATTTTGAAGGCACAACGCTTATGACTATTGGAAATATGATAATTTCTAAGAATTTCCTATGCCAACAAAACATTATCACCTATGCGACGACCTGGAACAAAAGCACACTGGTTTTGGCTAACAATGTGGGGAAGAACTGGTCGGAGTCTATTAGCTATAAGCTTAGCAATGACCTTATACAAAAAATTACAGCAAGAGATGGGTTGGTAATCTTGCATAGTGGAGGGGTGAGCAGTCTTAGGAATGAGGGAAATGAAAGTAGAGTTAAGCTCCTTAAGAAGTTTCCCTTGCTCAAAGAAGTTCTTAACAGCCTTAGTGACTTCCTAACCAATGATGTGCCATGATTGTCTGAAAAAATGCCCATTAAAACCATCAGGGCCAGGGGCCTTGTTCGGATGTAAGGAATGGAAGAGCTCTCTAATCTCTTAATCAGAAACAACAGCTATATGAGAGTTGGAAAGACTATCAAGAAGAGGGAGAGGAAAGAGGGAGGCCACAAACTCTTGAGAAGAAGGAAAGGATTTAAAAGTCCCTATAGAATTCTGGAAATGAGACAAAAGCTGATCCTGAATCTCTTGGAAACCTACAAGTCTAGTACCATTGGCCAAAAGTAAGGAGTGAATAGAATTTCTATTTCTGTGAGCAATGAGGGACTGATGAAAAAATCTTATATTTCTGTCTCCTGCTTTCAACCATTTAATGTGGGAAGCTTGTTGAAAAAAGGATTCCTGGTCTCGAAGCGCTCTAAGAAGTTTTTGAATAGCCTCAGCTTTACTAGCTTTTAAAAGGTTAGACTGGGGGTCATGTTGAAGTTGTTCTTGGAGATAGTTAAGATTAGCCTGACAATTTTCCACACGGACACTAACATCTCCTATTTGACTCGAGTTAAGAGATTTGAGGGAGCTTTTGATTATTTTCAGCTTACACACGACCTGAAACATAGGAGTGCCCCTAATTAGATTATACCAGCCTTCTTCAACGAGTAGAAGGAAGTTAGGATGGGATGCTAGGAAGTTGGAGAATCTAAAGGGGGAACTTCTCCTCGACAAACTGAGAAAGGCCTTAACCACTAATGAAGAGTGATCTGAGACATTCGGATTAAGAATAACACTATAAGAACTGGGAAATCAAGAGAACCACTCAGAATTGATAAGAGTTCTATCCAATTTTATAGCTACAAGAAGATCTCCACACTGTTTATTATTCCAAGAAAAAATAGGGCCAGTGGTATTAAGATCAAAAACAGAACAATCCTCTACACACTGCCTAAAGTCCCTCATACCTTGCAAGGCCTGTGAACTCAAAGGTTCAGCCTTATGAGAATTTAGAATCGAATAAAAATCACCAGCAATGAGCCAAGGATGGTTCCCAACTATGGTGGAAAGATGAGTCAAGGCAGACCACAGTTGCTTCCTATGATTGAGATTATTAGACCCATACACACAGGTAACTAGGAAAGGGGAAGAGCTATGAATGGGGGTAACCTCTAGGTCAATAATTTGGTCAAAAGAGAGTAACCTAGAGCAGGAGAGCCTATCTCCATTCAAAGCAATAACTAACTGAGCATTGGAGGCATGATCAATATTGGAAGAATAATGCCATCTAGGGAAAATCAAGGAACAGATATTATGCAGGAGAGACGGGGACCGAATTCGAGTTTCAACTAAGCACACAAAAGCAGGGGCAAGACTCTTAAGACTAGCCTTAACAGTTAAATGTTTATTTGGACTATTAAGCCCCCTAACATTCCAGAAAACTAAATCCATAAGACAAAAGAAACTAAACCGAACGCCTACTTTTGTTTCCTTCTAGTTTTCCTAGTAGTTCTAGTAAAATCCCTCTCTGCCCCTCCCTTAGTACCAGAGCTACTAGGAACCAATTCAGAACAAGGAGAAGGAGGAGAGCTACTTACCTGATTAGTGGTATCTAGGCTTGGATCATCTTGGACTCCTTAGGAGGCTGTATCCATTTGGCATTCCTCTTGATCGGGGATAGGTGTGGAAACGTCCTGAGCACCAATGCTGGTCTTCAGACTATCATGGTCTGGCTGCTGAATTGCCAGAGAAGCAGGAGGGAGAAGTTGGGCCAGATCACTAGAAGAGTAAGGAACCTCCACTGGGGGCAGGGAGGGATCCGTCTGTTGGATATGGGAGTTGGCATTGGTCTTCTCCAGCAATTCTGACTGCAGTCCTGTTACAAAGGTCCTCCCCGTTGGTGCCCACTGCTTCTTAGGCACTAGAGAATCTGGTTTCCATTCATACTCAACATGGATGGTTTTGTAAGATAACTCCCCAACTTCAGAATAAGTGGCCAACAGAAATGAAGTTAGCCAATTCTTTTGTAAGTCTAAATCGACACAAACTCTGGCATACATAATTCTGGACATCTTGGCAGTGGGGGTATCCGTGAGCAATGGAATGCCTACGGCACTAGCAATTCACCCAATCCCCTCGGTGGTCTAGTATTCTACGGGACATTATAGAACCGTGTCCAAACAGGTGTTGAGTGAACTTCCTCCTGCTCCCCACCATTTAAACACCATTTCTTTAGAAACAGAGGTTTACCTTGGATATGCCACAATCCTTTCCCCAAAACCTCGTTCATACCGGCCTCAGAGTCAAATTTGAAGAGGAAGTTGTTGGCGCTGGTGATTAAGATTTCCTTGAGGCCCCACGCTGCCCAGGAATGAGATAAAGCTCATTGGACCAACGGAAAAGCCAGACGCTTACCAAGGAAGAAACCAATGAGAGCCGATTTAAGTCTGGCCGCTACAAGTTTTGCCAAATCTGCAGGAGGGGTCACCACAAGCTAGTTATCCTTGAGCTCCAGAGGGAAGTAAGACAAGGAGGATGCCTGAGAGGAAGCATCGATTCCATCAGAGACCACCGCTTTCCAGGTGCGAGGATGCCCTAATGAGGTCTCCGAAAGGGGCAAGGAGGGTTTAGGGGCAGTAACCAGTGCGGGTTGGGGAAGTGAAGGAGGGGAATGGGGTCAGAGGAGGAGGGAGGCATGATTCAGGGCTGGCACCGGAGGTGAAGGCAAATTAGGGTTGAGGTTCTGGTCGCAAAAAGGAGAAGAGGGCAAAGGAGGCGTTGACGGAGAAGAAGACTGTTTAAGAGGAGAATGAGGGTCAGACGAGGGTGGGGGCAACGATGCCATGGAGAGGGACGGTGAAGGCTGGAGGTCACCGAAGACGGAGGCTCAGAAACGCTCTCTCTCATTCATCGTTTTCTTAACTAGCGTATCAATAGACTATGTTATGCTTTGATAAACTTAAACTTGACTTTTATTGGAGGACTTCAAAAATTTTATTCCAATATGTTGTACACTATAAATTTTTCATGATAACTAATATCATATCTTTATTGGTAAACAATGGTTTTTTGAAATCAATATTACTTAAAGATTTGATAGAATAAAGACAATTATTGATCCTCTAACCCTAATGGATGAGGGTATGTTCCTAATATATGTTTAATTGTTGATACATTTAATTATTTACACTTGACAATTAATGATATGAAAATGTTTAAGATATTCACTTTAATTCATATATCATTTTAAGTACAATTTGGAAGCAAAAAAATTAAAGTGAGTCAAAAGCATTGCATTTGAGCCATTTTCTGAAGATCAATTTTTACTTGTCTTCATGGAGCGAGACAAAGAAATTTTAAAAGATAAGAAAATTGAAGAAATGAATAAAAGAAATCAGATGTTGGTAGCACAATGGTGAAGCAAATGAGCAGCCAAGCAAGGAGCTAAACGACACCAAAGAATCAAACAAAATGACATGAGAAGCAACTGGGAAAATATGAAGCAAAATGGCAGTATGGACCAACCAAAAACGACGCAGCATGGCCATAACACGCCACATCTAAAACGGTAGCTACTGGGACATTAAACGCAGACATTGGTGTTTATGCGTGGGCATTTTAACAAAAACGTAGAGTAGTGCCAGAACAAAAGAGGAGGGTTGTGAAGGATTTAAGAGTAGGGAAGTTTAATTGTCCAATCAAGCAAAACAGTGGAGGCATAGGCATGAAGAGAGGGGTTACGGCTATAGCTTAGTGCTAAGGCTTGTGGCTTAGAGTAGCTCCAGCGCAGGAGTAGTGGCATGAGAGCAGATGAGGAGCTTGCAAGCTAGGAGAAGGTTTTGTGCGTAAACAGTGGCATGAAGAATATAAACCCCCATCCTTAATTGTCCCATCAAGCTATAGTGGAGGGAAGAAAGAGTGAGAGCTACGCAAAGGCAAAACAAAGGGGTCTTCAGCTTGGACATCTAATGTGGGCTGAAGTATTTTTCAGGAAAGACCTATGAATAGCTAGATGTTTTGACATCGGTTCAGAGGTGACATCGACGTCCTCGACCCGGGTTAAGTATTTTTTATTATTTTATTGTTTCTTTCTCTCATTAGAAATTGATTGTGTTATCCTAGACATATTGATTTGGGTTTTGTGTATAGATAATTGAATTTTTGTTATTGTTAAGTTATTTGTGTATGAACTCGTTGGATATTGTGAGATGATGATTTTAATGCATTCATTCCATCGTTAATTGCAAACCCACTGCTAGAATTTTGACATAATCCATAATTGTTATACTGAAATTCATGTGTAGCGACTAACGATTTGTAATTATTAGGGATAACATGACCTAGGTTAAATGATGGATCGTATGTGGTTGTTCCCTTGATTAATAGATTTTCTTAATTCGTAATGCTACTACCTAATTAAATCTAGAGATCATATCCTAGGTTATTCGGTAGTTAGGTTTAATTAACGATGATATCTGATTAAACAAAACCTAAGGAAAAACTCGGGTTAATTAGTAACTCACGATTAATAGTTGCTAAGAGAGATTTAAGAACAACAAATTAACGAAATATACTTAATTAGGGTGTAGGCCGAGATTGAACCAAAGAACCGAGTCCTTACCGAATTCCCCACTTTTATCATTTTTTGCATGTTTTCTTTAATTTGTTTTCATTAGGTTAGTTAGTTTCAGTTTATTTTCTTCTTTTAAAAACAACCCCCCCCCCCTCGCGCGTTAAACCTAAACACCGCTTAATTTTATTTTATAAACTTTATACACACTCTCTGTGGAATCGACCTAGACTCACCACTGCTATAGCAGTAGGTTTAGTTATTTTATTTTGACTAGTGTAACGATGCGCGGTCAATTTTGGCATCGCTGTTGGGGAGTGCGGTGTTTGAGTTTTTTTATTTAATTGGTGTTTTGTACATATTTATTCGTAATTAATTTCTTTTCTGTTATTTTGTGATCTTTTCATTTTTTATTTTGTGTTTTAAAAAAATCTATACGGACGGAAGTAGTTTCTTTTATAATTCATATTCTCAATCCTATAACAATGTTTGGACTGATCAACCTAACTTTTGTTATAGATGAGATAATCATCAGAATTACTTCTATGATAGTTTGCAGGATGCACAACAATTCTTGTACAGACCAGAAACTTCTTATCACAACTCTGGTCCATCTCTGGAAGAGTTGATTAATATTGTGAAAGCTAATACTTTGCAATTGCAGGAGAATACTCTACAATTCCAGAAGGATGGAGGGCAATTTCCAAAAAAACACATAGTCTGGTGCCCAAGATTTGAAGAGCCAACACGATTCAGCTGCATCTTTAGAAGAACTTGTTAAGAGTCTAACTGCTAACAATATGCAATTTCAACAGGATATGCAGCAATTTCAACAGAATATGCAGCAGCAATTCCAAGAATTCTGACAAGAGACAAAAGCAAGCCAACAGAGTATGGAACACCTAATGGGTCAGATGGCAATAAGGCTCATTCGCCTAGAATCACAAAGCGAAGAGGAGCAGCCAAATCAACTCGAGGTGTACCCAATGGACGTTTGTGTGAAAACTTTACAAATTAATAAGGTGCTTGAAAATTTTGAGGTCAACCCTCAATAAATTGTTTGTGTCGAAAAGTTGAGAAGGAGCTCTAAGCCAAAAAGGACACATCTTTTAGGTCGGAGGTAAGTACTGAGTCCATGATTATTTTTGAAACTAACGCTTTACCTTTACATAATATATTGGAGGAATTAAATGATGAAGAAAAAGGTCAAGAGACATTCGAAATATTTTCGGAATGTATAGACTCAGTTGAGATTGAGAATCTGAGGATAGGGAAGATGCTGAATGAGGATGATGATCAACTAAGGCCCTATCAAGCACTACCTTACGTGGAGGAGCCGCATGTGACACCTGAAGATCACAATTTTGTCACGTGAGGAGAAGAAGGAGTCGAGCCAACGACCCTAAACAAAGGTGCTTCTTGGGAGGCAACCCAAGGGAAGTAAATTTCTTTTCCTTTACATTTCTACATTGCTTTTTATATGCATGTGTGTTTTTGAATTCGTTTGTTTTACTTGGTTTTAAGTTTTCAATCAAAACGAAAGAAAGAATAAAACAAATGAAACAAACATTTTCTCATTTTCAATTGCTTCTAGGATTATATAATCATGATTAGAGTGTGGATTGACTAGAGAATTTCATAGCAACTTTAGCATGTACTT
>JAOSBP010000009.1:8266290-8280406 GCA_027563825.1 Erythroxylum mucronatum
AAAAAAAACGAAGCGATATTTTTAAGCTGTGAATCGTTTTCGGATCGAGAGTTGGGTTCCGGAAACGGGATCCAACAATGGCCATGTTTCAGCTTAACATGGGCGTGTACCTAAACATAACTATAAACACAAGGCATGTAACACTCTATAACATTTTGACTTATACAATTCTCACTTGATTCCATAACTATGAATCAACACACTTAGTCAAAAGTGTAAAAGAGAAATGAGTACCCATATAACCATAAACCAAGCAAAAATTTGTAATAAACCATACAATTAACATAGATATAAGTTTAAAAAAATGAAAACTAAATCCTAAAAACCTAAGAAATGCTTGTTTAATATCCTTAGCTTTATGTTCACATTTTCACTAGGTGTAAATTTATAATCAACAGCTTACTTCCATTCTTCTTCTCAAATAAGGGTTTATTAGATGATTTCAAATTAACAAGACCAAGTAGATCAACCAATGATCTTTTTAGCAACAAACTCTTAGTATAACAAGAAATTAAAAAAGCATATATCTTTAATTGACTCTGACAGTTTGTTATATGGTAAGCAGGACCCCTCTGTGCTTAAGATGATTATTAGTAATTCCTTGAAAGCCTCCTTACTTAGCTCCTTCTTTTCATCTTCCTCTATCTCCTCTTCCTTGTCTTCTTAAGCAACAACTTACTTCTTTACTTCAACCTCTAGCTTCTTTCCACTCCATCAAGTTATTGTATTCATATATTCTCTCATATCTAGCTCAATGTATCTGAATAAAATAACTAGCTTTTTAATTTTATAGAGGGCAACCTTGGTTGAAGCAATGAATTTATAAGAAAATCCAAAAGATATTGATACTCCTGTTGCCACTATTATCATGGAAATCTAGATAAAGCATAATTGTTCCATGAAAATTTATAATAACTACTCCACTTTGGATTATAAGTATTCTCAAATAGGTTGTCTTAAGGCCAATTCTCTATACAAATTAGATGCCTCCATATATATTATAGGTATTCATGCATCATGAATACCTATTAAGCTTCTAAATATATGCCACTATGCCTCAAGTTTCAAACTTCTAATATTGTCATAATCATTCTCGTCCTTCCGTTATGTTTAGTGGATATAACAATGAATACTCAAGTCTTACAAATAAGCCATAAATATAAGATCAAGATAGAGAGTTACAAGAATAAATAAATAAACATAAAAAGAAATGCAATAGAAAAATAATAGCTAGATTAATAGGAATTAAGTGTTTCTAATATCTTATCTCAAGAAAGTGACTCCAAAAATGTACTCGTTAAACTTGCACCTTGATTACACCCTTCTTGACCCAGGCACTCATCCTGAGCAATGTCTAGTTGGGTCATTCCACTAGCACAACTAGTGTCCAACTCCCCGCCCCACCCCACCCCACCCCATTGCTTTGCCATTGTCACTACTAGTACCTGACCCTATCGGCTTGACATTCTCATTGTAAAGTATAGAACTCTTAGTACCAAGTGTAAATCCCATAGAGACTATGACTGTTGGTAATAACTCTTATCTTATTATCTAACTGATAATTAAAATGATGTTGATTAATTAGATTTAAAATAATAAACTAAGGATAAGTCAACACAATCAAGTAAACTAGAACAGAAAAAGAATGAAAAGTCAACTAATAAATAATAGTACCTAGAATTCAAATCTCCCCAGACTTGTCATGCACTCATGATTTCATTAATCAATTTAAACTGAAGTTTGTTGGACTATGGAAATTCCTCAATGATGATAATGTCTTTCTCAATACTATTAACACCTAATTCTATGTCTATTAATTCAAACCTCTATCTAATTAAAACACTTAGAATCACATGGATCGATACCATTAGGTTTAACCCTAATATAGAAGATTTATTTCGACCTATCTCTAGTTTTGTATTTAACTCCTTTCATGTATACTAGATCTATTTATACAAAGGATTTCTTAATTTTAATTGCATGAAATCATATATGAATCAACATACTGATATATTAATTCAAGAATAATTAAGAACATATAATATAATATCAATTAAACTAAAGAATGAATTAAAATAAAATAAAATCACTACAACGTCAATTCCAAAGTTCATATAATCCTAATACCAAGAGGAATTTAGTTTATAATCATATCTGTTGAAATAAAAAAAACTAAAGAGAAAATTGGAAATAAAGGATAACATGATGAAATCCCTATAAACATCATCGGTCTTCACTCTAGATTGATGAAAGTCCACTTTAAAGGGGTTTCCTCAGTCTTTTTTTTTTTTCTTGATTCCAGCCGTTCTAAAGTTTTCATTTATTTCCTAAGCCTCTTTCTCACTTTCGCTACTCAATCTTAGCTTTAAAATATAAAATTCAGATTCTAGAAAAAAAAAAAAGGGCATTAATACGGGGACATTAATGGCTCTTTCCTTCAAATAGATGTGCGACACTTTTTGGAGCTAACATGTTTACAGACACGTCGTGTACCCTTAACATATCATTCTCGCTACTCAACATAAGCTTATTCCCAGCCAACATAGGCATGCTCTGCAAAAAACACTCAATAAGCGTCTAAAATCTCCAACAAGGTCATATATAATGTCGTGAACTCCATAACTCAATCAAAACAACTTGAAAGATGATAGAGAAGAATTGTGATGCTTTTTGTATATGTTCTGTAAACGATTTGTATAGCTATTTATACAAGAAATGAAAGTATAAACTTGGAAATGTAATTACAATAGAAGATTCTAAAGCTAATATTATGTAGCTGAAATCATGGAGTTTGACTGTTAGGACGGGATCAATGGCATGCGTTATCACGACGCTAGATTGCTTTAAACTTATCCAAATTCATTCCTTAGGCTCCGAACGAATAAATTAGATCCTAAAACAAAATATTAATGACTAAGTGCCAGAAATAATAAAAATACTCAAATAAACAAGCAAAAATTATTAAACATTTCCTTGTCCTTGAGCAAATAATAATTTAAATTTATCACCTCTCCTATATCTCAACTTATATATTCACACTTCAAATGTTATGCCTTTAAGAATCAAACCAAAATACAATTAAAATCAAACAATCATATGTAGATTTTCACAAGCAAACACCAAACGACATTTTGGTAACCTCTCTTAATCAAGTGCCATAAGATCTAATTCCCTCGCACGAAAGATTCACTCAATTCACTCGTGTTTAGGCTGATCAGCAATGGAACTCTCATATCAATACAAGATAGGAATTTTAACCACAAGTTTGCTAATACATCACATTCCCACGACTATAAAGCAAACTAAAGGAAAAAGTTAAAGGATCTTTAAGTAAGGTATGATGATATTTTTAGTGAAAAAAGATATATTTTAGGTTAATCAACATAAAGGAAATTGCAAAAGCAAGGTTATAAAAAATTCTAAAGTAATGTAGCCCAAGTCACTAATTATAATGTAAGTAAAGTGTAAACCAAATCTTGAATAACATAAGTATCTTCTCTTTCTCCTTCTTATAATTACAAAAATTTAAAAATATATTTTTTATTTTTCTCTTTATATTTGATTAAATTTGTAAAGATATTTTTAAATTTATTTCCCACAAGCTTACAACGAAAATATATAAAATTTAGCATTTTTACTATAAGTTTTGGATTTCTTTTTTCTCTATTCTCCATTTGTGTTGATTAGGTTAAATACATTAGTTTGCTTAAGCTGTTGCGATAAACACTTTAAATACGAGAAGATTGAAAAGATTAAGTTGAATGAACTGCTAATAAATTTGAGACAAGATCTTTTGTCCAGTTTTATGGTGTCTTATTCTGTCTAATGAATCTCAACCATTCATTTATGCGAGTCCCACATTTATTTTTGTGGAACCCATACAGAGCCCACATAAATATATGACTGAGATTTATTAGACAGAATAAGACACAATAAAACTTAAGAGAAGATCTGTACTCAATAAATTTAGGTACTTTCGTATGCACTAATTAGGCAAAAGTGATTCATAGCCGGTGTAATTCATACGTAAAAACTGCCAGAAGTTTTTTTCCTACAGCAATGATTTAAATAACACAAAAAGGATCATCTAGACTTGTTCTTAATTAATTAACAAACCAAAAACCGGTAATCTTGTATTACCGAATCCATCCCCTTCCATGTCTTCCACAAATTCCTCAACCGTGTGTTCCACTTCCTTTATCAGATCCACCAATCAATCCTTCTCTCCTCAGCTTCTCTTCCTTAGATTTTCTGCAGAAAATCACCCATGAATTCACCTCTAACGCTATGCATCCCCCTACCAGTGATGATAGCGACAAGCAATACGCCAACTTGGCGTAGGACTTGCCCTCTCCCATTACTTCAAATCCTTGAAAAACATTCACAACTCCCAACACAACACATGCGTAACCTACGAAATGGTGGTAAGACTTCCAATACTTCCTGTACTTGTTTGTTGTCTTTGGTCTAAACAACAATGCCAGTGTTTGCAAAGCCCCCAAGCAGAATGCTCCAAAACCCAGCTTCCTGTGGAGGCTATAAACAAGTCCAGGTGATAGCTCACCAAGCCTAATACCTATAGCGAACCCCACAGTTCCAAGAAAAAACGCAGACAACTGTATCCCTGCATGAAAGTAAAACCATGCCGGCCCTAATGCTTGTATGTGTCGCAAATATCGTGCAGTGATAGCTCCGGTAGGTAGCAAAACACCCCATGAAATGGCATTTATGACTCCATGTGCCATCTTCAATGTTCTAGTATGATCTTTGTGAGCTGCTGCGAAACCAGACAAGACGTTGATGGTGGCAATTGAAGATAGATCATTGGAAGTTGTGGGATGGATGGTAGGTGAATAACCTTGGACATAGAGACCACGGTTCCACACGAAGTGGATGTTGGTTCTATTAGGATCGAGTTTCAATGTGGCGTAAATTTGGATGGCCGCACCATTGTGTATGGTGGCCATTTTTCCACCGTAGAGAGTGGCGGAGGATGAGAGAAGGTGGAGGTCAAGAGGGCGAGAGAGGAGTGGCTGTTTTTGGAGCTTGACGGTTGAGTCTAAAATGAAAGGTAAAAGAACTAATTGGCCTGAATTCGGATCCGGAAAGGCAATTAAGGCACGAGTGCCTGTCATTTGAGCCGAGGATGGATTAACACCCCAGCCAACCCAACCGGAAGGTGAGATAAAAGTGCCAAAGAACACGAGGTCAAGAGTGGCATTGTTGGGGTGAAAGGTCCATGCCATTGACGCTTGTTGTGTAGGCAGTGTCATGCATTTTTCAAAGGTTTTGGTGGCTGTCACGGTGGTGCAGTGAGCGGAAAATGCGGTGTGGACATGGGAAAGGAAAATGGTGAAGAGGATGTGAAGAAGCATAGTTGTAGAAGAACAGAAAATAGAGATTAAAGAAGGGATGATCGAGGAGAATCGAAAGGGATGATAACATTTATGTGTTAAGAGTGGTGGTGCGGGTAATGATGTACTTGAGCAAAGAGAGTGGACTGGCCCTGATTGGGTGTCCAAATTCATTAAAAAGTAAAAGGAAAGGGAGCTTGTGGCATGCTTAACTTATAAGGGAAGGAAATGATAAGTGTTGCTGTTAGGTGGACATTAATACGAGAGTTCAATTCTTTTGTCTAATTTTATGGTGTGTGTCTAGTGAATCTCAGCCATTTATTTATGCGGGTTCCATATAAATAAATGTAGAATCCATATAAATGAATGACTGAGATTCACTGGAGACAATAAGACACCATAAAAACTGGACTAGGCTCTTAGTTGTTAATACGAAGGTTACCTCTGCCCCCACCAGGAACATAGATACTTCATTGATCCTCACTAACAAGCTCATAATTACATTCTGTGTGCTTGGTTCGCTTTTGATAGAAGTAACACTGGTGGGATCTGGAGTATGCTTATCTCTTACTTTTTTCTTGTTGAGGAGTCATTAGGACATAATTTGGCTTCGGAGATTGGCTTTGAAGTTAAGTAATAGTAACTGGTAAGAGACTCAACTTGGCCTCTTGTAGTTCTCTTACGAGTTCCTTGCTATTGCTTGCGCAACATCGCCTTTTGTAACTGGGATTATTGATATGGTAATTATTTGATTGCTTTTATTATTTGTTATCATTAAATATATAATTTTTTGAATTTTTTGAATTTTAATAAATTAAAAATTACCCCATTGATGAAGCTAATAATTCAAAGGTTATAATAATAAATGTAATAAAATTTTAAAAGTTTTTAAAAATTAAAAGCATGCTAGTTCACGTTTTGACTTTTATTTATCATACGAGGGTAGTTTTGATACTCAGTGCTTCTCTCTATTATTTACCGTTTAAGGCAACTACCTTTTGACTGTCTACCTTGTCATCTCTAACGTTACTCTGTATGGAAATGCTTGCGTCAACTCTAGAAATGGGGCTCCGTTTCTGAATTCCCTCCTCGAAACCTGAGAACAAGATCTTTTGTTTAATTTTATGGTGTCTTATTATGTCCAGTAAATCTTAGCCATCTATTTATACGAGTCCCACGTGAGCTCCACATCAATAAACGTGAAGCTCGCATAAATAAATGGCTGAGATTCACTGGACACAATAAGATACCATAAAAACTGAAAAGAGGATCTGGACTCCGAAACCTGAGACCCCCTAGCCACCACACTTAGCCTCTTCTTCGACCGGCCCTTCCACAACTATACCTAACCTCCTGACTAGTACGAAATCAGATCCTTCGTTCAGTTTTACTCTGTCTTATTCTGTCTCATGGAATCTCAGCCATTTATTTTGTGATATTCACCCGGGCTTCATGCAGACCCTACATAAATAAATGACTGAGATTTATTGAACACAATAAAACACCATAATATTAGACAAAAGATGTAGACTCGACTAGTACTTCTTTACCCTCTTCGAAAATTCCCAAAACCTGAAGTAATCTAGTCAAACCTAGAAACTTCCATGACAAGCTTAACCTCACCTATTCTCCTAAACTGACACTGTTGGGAAATCGAGCCTAAGATGATAGCGGACAAATTAAACTAGATACAAATGAGCTCATGTACAACTAAAATAATGAATCCTATTTTTGTATATATCTAACTTTATCCATATGTTTCTTTTTTACGTGGGATGATTCCACTTGTGAATTTCCAACAGCCACTTGCTATAGAGTTGTCTCTTTACCACCAAATCTTCTCTATGCAGGAGATCTATCTTAGTCCTCCTCACTGGTGGGTGACTTTTTGGATAAATGCTCATCCTTCTCCCAGGTTAATGTATGGGCTATCTCCAAATAGGGTAAATCTGGGCTAAAGAAAACTCTTCTTTAAGGTTGCCAAAGTAGCAAACCTAAACTACATAATGGAGCAAGGCTCTAGCCACGTTGCAAGTAAGCCTTTATTCCTTCAAAAATAGTATCTAGGGATAAGTTTGGAAAAAAGACACAAGATTGACACATTTCCAATATGGATTAATTATCATATCCTACCTATAGAATACTAAACTATAGAGGGACTGAGCATTTTGACTAATGATGTTAAAAAATCAATCAATCCCCATTGCCAAGATGGATAGAATGGCTATGTATGGGTTTGTGTAAAAGTTGGCAGAGAAATTGAGCTCCCATTTTCTATGATTATAAAGTGACTCTCTTATAAGGGTAAGCTAGAGCATTATGTCATTCAACTAACTTATCCTTGGAAGCTATTAAAGCCAAAGTTGTGGAAACCAACTGGAAATAAATTCAAAACAAGTACTTATGTTGAGCTCATAGGTACGCAGGAGAATGAAACAAATGCTGAGCAGCCAAGTAATCTTGTCTCAGCTCTTAACAATGTCCTTGAGGATCTTTCAACATAAATCAACTTTCTTAAGAACAATGACATAGAGTTGGTGAGCTCTCCACTTTTCACTCCATTAATATCTACTGTGGAAAGGAAGAAGGAATTGCCTTAAGTTCCTTTGTCTTAGGACACTTCAAGAATAGCTAAGTATCTTGAGTGTTTTAAGAATATGAATGTCAACCTAGTGAAATCACCCATATAAATTAAACCATAACGGAAATCTAGTAGAAACAAAAAAGAAGGGGGTCCTCGCTTCACCTAATAACACGTCATTATTAAATTGGAATTCTAGAGGACTCAATTGTTATAAAAGACGAAAGGTGTTAAGGGCATCATTTTGAAGAATAAGTCCATTCTATTTGGACTTCTATAAATAAATAAAAAAATGCAGGTAGGTTAAAGGAAAAGATTTTTTTGGGCACTTGTTAGAGTTTTATAACCAATCATTCCCACCATTATAATGGCAGGATTATGATTGGTTTTAATCCTACTTTAATCTAAGTTATTGAGATTTTTATCTTAGACTAGGTGACTCACATAAAATGCCAATCCTATTTATTCTCTAGTGAGTTCTTCATGTCTATTATTTATAATGATAATCTGAACTTTCAAAGAAGCATCATTTAAAGTAAGTTATAGAAGATCCATTTGGGAATTCATAGCCTTTGGCTTTTTATGGGCGATCTGATCGAAATTGTATTCTAAATGTAAATGAGGCAGAAGGTTTGAGTATTAATAAGAATATCTCTATAAAATAACTTAGCTCATTCATAAATTATACTGGCATAACTGATGTGAATTTAATAGGTTAATTTTGCACTTAGTCCAATAAACAAAGTGATAAGTTCTTCACGAGAGGAAGAAAGTAGACACATTTTAGTGAATAATGATTTGTCTATCAAATTTCCTACTAGCTTTGCACAAATTATCCCTTTAAAGTGCTTGGACCATGCTATTATAGAGGTCAAAGGTATAGCTAATTCCAATCATCAAAACCCTTTTTAGATTTTATAACTTTATTCTTTAGATTGATGGTTTTCAAGAGCTAGTCAGGAAAGTGTTGAATAGCCAGATTAGAGGCTGGAAGGCATTCTAACTTACAACTAAACTTAAAGCTTTAAAAGAGGAATTCATATTGTTAAAGTTGAAGCGCATTTTAGACACCAGAGCTCAAATAAAAGCTACTAAGGAAGCTCTCAAATTTTACCAAGAGGAAATCTATAAGAATCTCAAGCTCTCCTTGCTTATAATTTACTACAACAGAAGGGACTTTTAGTAATGATTTATTTCATTGCTAAAAGTTACAAAATTGATAATAAGAATTAGCAA
Organism: Erythroxylum mucronatum; assembly: GCA_027563825.1. Classification (NCBI taxonomy): domain Eukaryota; kingdom Viridiplantae; phylum Streptophyta; class Magnoliopsida; order Malpighiales; family Erythroxylaceae; genus Erythroxylum; species Erythroxylum mucronatum. The sequence goes on from JAOSBP010000009.1 coordinate 8,275,462, forward strand.
TAATTTGTATTTGTCACTGAAAACGTTGCCAAATCTACATAGTAGAAAACTACAGGTGAAGTTTTAAACTTATCATTGCTAATATTTTTTCCTACGCTTTGTTTTCATAGTGAAAAAGTATAGATGATGTTTTGAAAAATCGTCGCCGTTATGTTTTTTCTACGATTAGCAAAAGATAATTAGCTATGTTTTTAGAAACATAGCTAAAAAATTTTAGCAACATTTCCAATAGCTACGTTTCCAGAAATGTAGCCAAAAGTTTTTAGCTACGTCTTTTGAAACGTAGCCAAATGTTTTTAGCTACCCTTTGTAAAATGTAGTCAAATATACTTATATAAAAAAATAAAAAGGTTAGTTTAATCTCTCAAACTCCAAGCCAAGTAACTTTCTTAGGTACTTTCCATTCTTGGCTAACTTTTTTTAAGCAACTTTTTTTTTCCTTTTCATGATGTTGAATGTATGCTAGTCTTGATGAGGATGAAGTAGTTGGCTTAGGACCAAACCTAACCCTTTTTATGTATCCGGATCATGTACCAAGCACCTTGTTGTAAATGTCATATACATTGGCTCACTTCCGTTAGACATTGATTTTTGCAACAACTCCTGTATCTTATTCTAAAATCTTTATAAAAAACCAATATTCAATTTAAATATTATTAGTTATTACTACATAAATAAATAAACTTAAAATTTAATCAAATTTTTATACTCATATAATTATTATGTGCTTCTTCAGGCACCCACACTTCACCTTACTTCATATCTATGTAAAATTTAAAGAAAAAAAGAGATATTTATGTGATATGATAGCTATAGTCCATATTCCTAATGAGGTAATGGAGTGAATGAAGAGGTTTTGAATATTCAAAGATATAGTCTTATTTTGCTTTCTTGGATTTTTAAACTTATTAATAGGTTCACTAAGACTTTGCCCTAAATAGGTTTGCATCAATTATTATCAGATCTTAGTTCAAAATTAGATGAGATTACTCTTCTTTCTTTGTTTTCATTCTATTTAAATTCCAATCAATTTTTTAGTTTTCAAAAAATATGTTCTATGTAATCCCTTATTGTTTTATTACATCATATTCTTATTTCAAATGTTCTAAAATGGATTCTTATTCAAATAATGCTAAATTGCATAGATGCATAGATAAGCTCACACTAACTCATCAATTTGGGACCAATTTAGGTTTTTCCTTTTGAGATGTTTAGAAGGAAATGAAATATAACATTATTGATTCATAAAGATATTTATAAAAAAATCAATTTTCATTATCATCTTATTTACAATTTGTCTACTTTTTCTTGTTATGTTAAGGATTCTTCTATTTAATCCCTTATTTCATGCCTTTCATAACAATATTGTTCTAATCCATTTTTGTCATTAATATTTTATTAAACATTAAGAAAAGGAAAGGAAAGGAAATGAAAGTTTGCAGTTTTAGTAGCATCAAGAACTTATCCTAAATATAGTTTTACTTTTTGCTATTCTTTCTTTCTTTTATATGAATTCCTTATTTCTTTTCTAACCCATATTTTAATTTTCTTTCCTTTACTGTTATTTCATTAGGTAGCTTAGACTTTAATAGGTTGAAGTCTTTGTTTGAGTTTGTTTAGTTCTTTAAAGAAATTGTATAAGAGATAAAGAGTAGAAAAAGAAAGAGAGTGCGAGAATAGTATCTAGAAAAGCTAAAGAAAGTAAATCATAAATGGGTTGACCTCTTTGAGAGTAAACATATAAGGGACTATTGAGGAAATTTTCCTTTACTAATTTTTCTTACAATTTTAAAATATGTCCTCTAAAAGCACTTCAACACTGAAGGAGAAGAAAGACAACTCATCTTTTATGTAAGTCATGCAAAAATAATTTGAGAGGAACAATATGATGTATGTTAAGGTTAATAATATGCTATAAAAGCAACCATAATAGATTGTTAAATTTTGAGGGAGACAACATCCGTATGTACCTAATGAGGTGAGGCATATTGAATAATTTAATAACTCTAATGGAGATTGATGAGAAGAAAGAAAATTTTGGTGTTGATGATGTTGAATTAGCGTTTGAGGTTTTAGGGAACATGTTTAGGACTAATAGAAAAGTTAGGCACGATTGGTATACTAGAAAAGGAGGAAGCTTATAGCTTGAGAAGGGGTAGATAGAAATCCTACTAGGATAAAGATGATTATATCTTTATTTAAGGATAAGAATTATCTTAAAGCTTATGTGGCATAGGAGAAAAACATGGAATTGATGTTTGATTAACATAACTATTTTAAGGAAAAGCATGTAAAGCTAAAGATAGTAGTGTTCATTAATTATAACATCATTTAGTAGGATTAGTTGGTGAATAATAGGAGGAAGAATTACGAGCGACCCATAAAGACCTAGAATGAATTGAAAGCTCTAAGGAGAAGGAGATTTGTGCCAAGCCACTACCATAGATATTTTTTGGAAGATTGCAAAGTCTTACCCAAGGATTAAAAAGTGTGAAAGACTATTGTAAGGAGATGCAAATAGTCATAATTTGATCCAATGTAGTGGAGGGTAGAAAAGAAACTATGGTGAGGTTCTTAAATGGGCTGAATAGGGAGATAGTCAATGTAGTAAAGTTATTACGTTATGTAAAATTGGAAGAACTGATGCATATAGATTTGAAAGTGAGAGATATATAAAGCATGAATGAGTGTCGAAGTACTAAACTAATCTTAATTCTTAGAGGCTTAATAGTGAAAAGGAATATAGGGTTTTTTTAAAGAAAATTCTATCTAAAACTAAAAAAGTCATATGCTATCTATTCTCAACTCTCTCAAAGTAGAGGTATTAAATATTCTTGGTATTTGAAAATAAGGTCTATCACGTCCTATTTTCTATATAAGAAATTTATAGTCATAAGGATTGATAGATAAGTGGGAAGTGGAAGAGATTTAAATGAAAATGAAATTTTACCACCACTTAAAGATTCTAGTGATAATGTTATTAAGTAAGTTATTACGGGCATAAGTCTTCAAATCAAAGAGGACAAGCTAGACCAACATACGAAAAGAAATATTTCATGCTAGATTTCACATTTATTAAAGTAGTATGATTATTGAATGAGGAAGTTGGACTAATATGGCTAGCACTTACTTTGTAGAGAAGTTAGGTCTGCCTTTTATAAGGAATCCAAAGTCTTACAAGCTTCTATGAGTTAAAACAAATATGGGAAGATTAAGGTTTATATAAAGGCTTCAAAAATAGGTACACTTTTGTGAAGTATGATAGACACATTGATTTTGTACTTTTTAACATATAAGTAGGTCTATTATAACTAACTGAGAATGAAAAGGGAAAATGAAGAAAAAAAGAGAGCATTATCTAGAATGTCCATTATAGTGACTAACCCATGATTTTACCTTTGTACAAAGATTCTTTTTTTAACATAAGTGACGATTTGAGGATAATTTTTTTTAAATAATGGGATATGATGTGAGCACAACTATCTAAAAGAGGGGATCTATTGCTCGTAAGCTTAGGTCAATTATAAGAGAAAGAGTCAGAGAAATTTAATAGGAAAAATACTCATCTTTGACTAATCAGGGGCTCACACATAGACATTACCTAACTCATGCTCTTTTTGGATGCAGAAGTTAGATTTCTAATGAAGAAAATAGCCTAAAATATGATTATACATCAGCCTATATATAAAAAAAAGTTATAAGACATGAGCATGTCTCGTATCATATCCACTTTCATAAAGCCATAGAAAGATCCATAGTCTCTAATACGAATGTGTCCCAAACATTATCCAAACTTATAAATCTTTAAAATGATCTACAATCTTAACTATGAGTGTGTCTTAGAATGTGTTCATTGGCATTAGAATTTTCTTAAACAATACAACTTGACATATTGTTATGTCCACTTTAAATACAAATTTTTAAACTAGTATATAAGGGATGTTTCTTTTCAATTTTAGTTATTTTTGGCATCTTTGTTTGTTAACAGTCATGGGTGCTTCTTTTTCCTAATGTTCATTGAACTTCAAGCTTATAAAAGGACTATTATTTGTTGTATTCAATTACTTAACAAATTTGGTTCATAGTTCTTTATAATCAACGAATCAATTCCCTTTATATAACCGATTTAGCTTTCTTGAGTTTGGTTAAAGCTTATTTGTGCATGCTCTAAGGTCTTATGTATAGGTAGGTTCACATCATATGACCCTATCCCTATATCAATTAGGGAACAAAGATCTTTTGATTCACATTTTTTTTATTCTAATTAGTTGAGAAATAATGCAATAGCAAGTTTGTGGTAGTACATTTTAATAAAAAGAACCTGTGCAAAACACTTGAACCACAAAATACTTGTGTTACTAGAGTGCAATTTATGAGAAAACTTTACATGATTTTTCATTCAATTTTGAGTGAATTCATTATGTTTTTTTTCAAATTTTCTTATGAACCTTAACTATGAGATATTGTGATTACTTAAGTCTTTATTGGATATATATCTTAAAGTGTTTATGCTTTTTAATACAATAAGGAATAAATTAGAGGAATGTTTTTATTATCTTTTACTTTAGCATGTTTTTTTAGTATAAGTTGTTAAAAGACAGAGATATTTTGGTTTCCATTTGGTTTTACCGTCGGGTCATGGGCTGTACCAAGTTATGAACCTTCACGCGTGGGCCACTTCGTAAATATTAGCTGCAAATTACAATACCCACTGCAGAGACCACGCCTCACTTAAAGCATCGTACACAGTCCTATTTTATTCACTCCTCAGTTTTTGTACATGGTTCCTTAGCTGTAGGGTCCTTTTTTGATAGTCCCTTTTGTACATAGTGAAAGTTATGAAATGAAACACATTTTGTTTCATCATCGTTCTATACATCTTTTCATGGTATCAAAGCCTAAGGCTTGATCCAAACTAACCTATACAGAATGTCTAATATGGCTG